>PVJS01001564.1:0-95581 GCA_004027185.1 Glis glis
GGGGCTGGGGGTGTAGCTCGGAGGTAGATGCCCCTGGGTTCAATCCGAAGTACTGCAAAAAAAAAAAAAAACAAAAAACAAAAAACAAAAAAAGAATTCTAAAGTTTAATGAATTGGAAGGTTCTTTTGTGTAGTAGGGGACCTGAATGAAGCAGAAATTCTAAAATGATAAACTATTGTTAGTCCATAGCTCAGTTAAATTTTAGGGCTGTTTACATGAAAGTAAAAAGGGAGAAAAAAACAAATCAATTGGATTGCTTGCATAGTTATAAGCCAAGATTTTGCCAAGTTATCTTATGGGGTAAGGGTTGATAACGTAAGTCATTTTTCAGGGTATAGGTACTACTTTGCATGTGAGAGAACAACGAAGGGTCATATTCATGAAATTACAGTCTTTTCTACAATTCATTAAAGACGGAAAATAATTGATCATACCTTGAATGCTTCCTGTTTCCTGGGCACTATAGGAACACAAAGTGTAGCAAGAGGTTGCTTTTGTATTTGTGAAGATTCTATTGTGAAAATGGGCTTCAGGAGGAAGAAGGAGATAAGCCAAAGGGAAGACATTGAACACAATCCTTTAAAAAGAAAAGTATTATTGGCTGTCTCATTCTTTGCTCACTTTGCTAAACTGCCACCTATCACCTCAGCCCCTTTTCTGTCCTCTTTCCATCCCCACCTCCAAGACTTGTCCTCCAGACTACAAAAAAATCTAATGCGTACGCATATTTATTGAGTGCCATCGAGGTGCCTAATTCTGTCTTTAATGCTATGCTCAGTGAAAGGTAAGAATAAGACAGATTTAGTATGCATTCGGTTTCATACTGCAGTAAATACATCCTCCTAAATTTAGTGTGATATTTGGCTGTGCTGCCAAAAATGAAATGCATAATTCATAACATAACCAGCATATGTTCATTTTTCTGAAAAGTAACATCACACTAAAACATACTATAACTTCCTTTGACTGGGAAAATTATGAATATTCATCTGAATATACAATACAGAAATTTCTTACTTGTATTTTAGTGTCATTATTCCTAAATAAATCTCTATCACATGAATATTTCTCTACCTATGAAACACAACTAGTAAATACTATACACCTTTGCATGACGTGTTCTTGAAATGTGCATCTATATTTTTCTTTAGAACTATTCATATAGACTGAGAAGGATGAGCATGCATGTTCAGTATTAATAGAAATATTTTACTTCTCTCCTGATACCAAAAGAGTGGCAGTACCAGAATGATAGTCAACCAAAAACTAGATGCTGCAACCTGTCTAAGAGGAATTTGGTGGTGAAGTAAAATAATGGAAACTGATTCTTTCTCCTCTCATAGTTGGACTCAACGATCTCAGAAAGGGAAGCACCTGCAGGTTGGAACATGGGTCCTGCTTCTCAAGCTTCTGTGGGAGCTGCAGAATCCTCAATTCTGTTCCTGACTGAATTGCAGCAGAATCTTTAGAAAACGAGATTTTATTCTCTGATGATTTTAACCTAGTTGGTAACTCTGGAGGGTTCACTGGAGAGGCTGGGCCATGAAATTCTTAGAGTGCCTGCCCCGGCTGGGAAGAAGAGGCAAAGCAATTATCTTTTTCTATTTCTGTTCTCCTCCCAGTAGGACACACAATTAGGAAACACAGACACCCACAGAGCACATCTCTGGCACAACAGTTCTCATTAGAGACCTTGAACACTTGGTACTGTTTGGATCATAGGAGTCCCAGCACTGCCCTCATCATCCCCGGGTCTCCAGAGGGTTCAGGAGAACCTGCAGGAAGCAGGACCAGGGGAGCATGCCTGAGTTCCTGGCTGTCACCTCTGCAGTCCAGATTCCCTCTGATGTCATCTGGGTCCCTGTGCTACTGCAGAAGTGGGGAGAGAGGACCCTGAAAATCCTGTGATTGCAAGTAACACTCCAAGGTGTGGAGACGCTGTGCAGAGCTGGTTTGGGAGGGGTGGGGCTGAGTGTGTCCCAGTGGGGCTCATGAGGAACCATCTGAAGGGAGGGTCTTTAGGGCACACACCTCCAATACAGGTCATCATGGGAAGTATTCTCTAATCTCTGTTCTGAAAGGCGAGGGGTGCTGGATTCAGAGTCTGTCCTCTCCTAGGAAGACAGAGCCTCTCCAAGGCAGATTTCCTAGAAACTACTGCCTCTCCAGGAGGGTGGAGATACTAGCTGCCCAAGGGATTCCATTTTTTATCATGTTTCTTTCATATGTTTGTTACAGAAGGGTTAGGAATTTAATATCAAGCCGTCGTGAAATTTACAAAACCATGAATTATAATGCTGCATTCCTGACCTGCTGACAGGGCCTAAGCCTGAGGGAAAATCTTTTACATCTACTAGGTTTGCAGAACATCCTCACCTGTCCTCTGACTGTACATATCCATCCTGAAAAGAAATAGACATTTCTTTAGGGACCCCAAAAGTTCCCTGATCATAGGATATGCCTAGTGCCTTGAAGGGAATCCATAAATTGTAGAATCTTCATTTCTCTTTTCACACCCATGTGAACTGCAATTAATGTAAATAAAACTTCTGTGAATTCCTGTATTATTATAATCTTAAGGCATGCGTGTTTAATATTCCTAACCATAAAACATCAGTTATAAAAGTCACTTTAGGGAAAAATGGGGAAAGTGTGAACTAAATATTATGATGGCAAATTAACTACAATTTAGGAAATGCATTGCCTCAAATTATGTGTATTCTGTTATATACCTAGCTGACGCACAGCGTATGCTTTTAAAAATTGTTAGAGTGAAACATAAACACACGCAAAACAGAAACATATACAAAGGAAAACTACACAAAGAGAAGGGACAAATCTTAATTGAAATGAGAACGGTCATAAATATTTACTTTATATGCCAGCATGCAGAAATCAGGAAACTTCTTTTTTTTTTGTTGAGGTACCGGGGATTGAACCCAGGGGCGTTCTACCTCCCCGCTACGCCCCCGGCCCTATTTTTTATACTTTATTTTGAAACCGGGTCTCACGAAGTTGCAGAGGGCCTCACTAAGTAGAGAGAGAGAGAGAGAGAAACAGGGAGAGAGAGAGAGCGAGAGAGCTGAGGCTGGCCGCGAACCCGGATCCTCTGGTCTCTGCCTCCCAAAGTACTGGGATTACAAGCGTGTGCCACCACGCCCGTCTAGAAATCAGGAAACTTCTGTTCAGGACCAAGTAGTACACTGATGATCAGTGTGAATGATGGTTTAGAGAAAATATTTCTGTATCATCAACACCTTCGGAACATTGGATATAAACATACATTTGAGGATATGAAAACAAAATATCGGAAAATAATCCATCGTTAAGTTTAACATTTAGGAATGTCACACAAGCTAAAACTTAGGAAAGTTGTTGTGTGCATGCATGCTTCTGATACCCTGACACTTATCAAAATGTAATAACTACAATGCACCAATTAATGAAATGAAATAAAAAATAGTGCTGCTAGGAAAAAAAACATACACATCAAGAGCTATAGCTCAAAATTATCTATATGTTGTTAAAGTTAAGCTGAGATTATTTTTGGCAGGGTTTGTTATTTGAAAAGAGTAAAAATTACACATAACTATATGAAAGAACTCGGCACACAGACAACATAGTGTTAATCTATATAAAAGCATTTATGTTATGTACTAGCACTATTTCATTTCACTGGACATTTATAACTCATGCTTCAAGTCATTCTAGAATTTGATCATAGTATTGATTTGGGAGTAACACAGATAAAACTTTATTTATTTATTTATTTATTTATTTTTGCCATGCTGGGGGGATTGAACCCAGGGGTGTTCTACCTCCGCGCTACACCCCCGACCCTATTTTTTATACTTTATTTTGAAACTGGGTCTCACGAAGTTGTGGAGGGCCTCACTAAGTAGAGAGAGAGAGAGAGAGAGAGAGAGAGAGAGAGAGAGAAAGAGAGAGACGGAGAGAGAGAGAGCTGAGGCTGGCCGCGAACACGGATCCTCTGGTCTCTGCCTCTACTGGGATTACAAGTGTGCGCCACCATGCTCGGCTCACACAGATAAAACTTAACATGAAATCTGTGGATGTTATCTCTGCTACTGCCTTTGGGAGAAACACCAGGACACTGGAGAATGCATGTTGAGGATGGCAGGAGAGGAATATCAGGGGTAAAGAGGGAAAATGATCATATTTTAAATTGTATGTCCTGGGTAATTATGAGTTAAAGGGAAGAGGTTCGTTTGGAATCCAGAGAGTCAGGCAATAAAAGAGGCAGCTTTGAGAGCTTGGAGATTTGTGGGACAGAGCCATTAACTGGTGAAATTCAACAGGATCTCCATCCAAGTAGACAGTGTCAGAATGGAATAGAATTAAAGGACACTCAGCTGGTGTCCACTGGAAAACTGATTGCTTTGGGTGTGTGGAAACCCACACACACCTGGTGTTAGGGTGTTTTGTTCATGTCTACATAAGTGTTAAGAGTAGGAAAAACACCTTTGGTTTTATCCAGTCTTGGAGAGAATCCAAACATCGTATCTCTCATCCAGCGCTGTAAGGACAAAACCATAGTCTGCCTAGTAAAGCTTTCTTCTCCTAGCCTTACAAGTTTATAAAAATTGAAAAGCCAGCAGAAACAACAGGCAAAAAAAAACCCAAAACAAAAACAAAACCCAAAACAATCCAAGAAACAAAACCAAAAATAATCAACTCCCAAACAGCAAATCAAATTGAGCCAGTACTGCAATAAAAGTTCATCAAGAGCCAGGCATGGTGGCGCACGCTTGTAATCCTAGTACTTGGGAGAATGAGTCAGGAGAATCACAGGTTCGTGGCCAGCCTCAGCTACTTAGTGAGGCCCTCTGCAACTTAGTGAGACTCTGTTTCAAAATGAATAGAAGAAAAAATAGCTCAGAGGTAGAATGCCCCTGGGTTCAATCCCCAGTACCACAAAAAAAGAAAAAAGGTTGGTGGTGTAGCTTGGAGGTAGAATGCCCTGGGGCTCAATCCCCAGTACCACCACCAATAAAAAAAAAATCATCAAGAAGACAAGGAAAATGAAGGCTTTCTCATGGTGCAGGAAAATATGGCAGCCAGCAGGTTAGTTCTCAGAGACCATGTGTACTCTTTCACTCTTCTCTGATTTTTCCCTCAGAACCACAGATTTAACAATGTTTCTCTATGTCACATTAGTACAACCACTGTGGAAATCAGTATGGCGAGTCTTCAAAAGACTAGGAGTGCCGGGTGTGGTGGCGCACGCTTGTAATCCCAGTACTTTGGGAGGCGGAGACTGGAGGATCCGCGTTCGCGGCCAGCCTCAGCTCTCTCTCTCTCTCTCTCTCTCTCTCTCTCTCTCTCCTTAGTGAGGCCCTCCACAACTTCATGAGACCCAGTTTCAAAACAAAGTATAAAAAATAGGGCCGGGGGTGTAGCATGGAGGTAGAACGCTCCTGGGTTCAATCCCCAGTACCGAAAAAAAAAAAAAGACTAGGAGTGGAAGCACCATATGACCCAACTATAGCACTCCTCAGTATTTATCCAAAAATTAAAGTCAGAATAATGTGTTGATACATTAATACCCATGTTTTTATTAGCGCAATTCACAGTAGCCAGTACTGTGAAGTTATGGAACCAGTACAGGTGTCTGCCAACAGATATATGGATAAAGGAAATGTTATATGTACACACAATGGAGTTGTACTCTGACATACAGAAGAACTAAATTACTTCATTTGCTGGTAAATGGATGAAAGTGGAGAACATCATGCTGAGCAAAATAAGCCACACTCAGAAAGCGAAGGGTGGTAGGTTTTCTCTCGTATGTGAAGCTAGAGAAAACAGAGAAATAAAGATGAGCCCTCATGAAAATAGGAGACCCATAAAACAAAGAAAGAGGTTTAGAGGGAGAAAGGAGAGACTGGAAACGAGGAAATGAGTAATGAAATGGACAAAATTGTGTCACGTGCATGTAGAGATATATCAAAACAAATTCTAGGTTGATGTTTAATTATAATGTACTGATAAACAATAAAACAAACAAACAAGCAAACAGAAAGATCCAGGAGAATACTGAGGCTGGGGATTCAAAGATCACCCCAAAATAGAATGACTTTCTTTGCATAGCGCCCTCCTCAGGGCACCCTTGACCTCTGCGTTCCTCAGGCTGTAGATCAGGGGGTTCAGCATGGGGTTGAAAAAACTGTAAAACAGGAAGAGGATCTTCTGCTGCTCCTCAGGGTGGCGGGTCTTGGGGGCCATGTACATGATGATGGCGCTGCCAAAGAAGAGCCCGACCACGCAGAGGTGGGAGGAGCAGGTGGAGAAGGCCTTGCTGCGGCCCTCCCCTGACTGGATCCTCACGATGGCAACCAGGATGCGCGTGTAGGAGACCAGCACCAAGCAGAGGGGCCCCACGAGGATGAACACGCAGGCTGCAAAGATGACCAGTTGGTTGAGCGTCGTGTCAGCACAGGCCAGCTTGAGGACAGACAGGATTTCACAGAAGAAGTGGTTGATCTCATGAGGCCCACAGAAGGGCAGCCTCAGGATAAGTCCCACATGGACCAGGGCCAAGAGGAAGCCAAATGCCCAGGAAGTGACAACCAGAGTGATGCAGACTCTCCAGCTCATGATGGCAGAATATCGGAGGGGGTGGCAGATGGCCACATAGCGATCATAGGACATCACCACTAGGAGGAGGCATTCTATGTGGGCAAAAGCTAAGAAAAGAAAGGTCTGAGTCATGCAGCCAGCGAAGGAGATGGGCTTGGCGGGGTCCAGGAGGTTGAGCAGCATCTGGGGCACGGTGTTGCAGGCATAGGCCATGTCGACGATGGCCAGGTGTGAGAGGAAGAAGTACATGGGGGTGTGCAGTCTGGAGTCCAGGCAGATAATCCCCAGGATGACCCCGTTCCCCAGCAGGGTGAAGGCATAGAAGAAAGAGAACACTCCAAAAAGGACTAGATGAACCCTTGTTCCAAGACAAAATCCCAGAAGGATGAACTCTGTGACCATTGTCTGATTTTCCTCCATTTTACTATGGAAGAGAGAATCAGATAGCTATTTCACACAATTATTTTAAAACATGTCTTATATTTATTATTTTGTATATTTGAGGTTTGTAGAAAGTTCTCAGTAAACACTGCTAAGGATTCAGTCATGGGGATTAGAAACTCGGTGTAGTTTTGATTTGATTTTCCCTGATTGAACTTTTAAATATATTTGTTGGCCATTTGTATTTCCTCTTTTGAGAAATATCTATTTAGTTCAATGGCCCACTTATTGACTTGGCTGTTTCTGTTTTGCTTTTGGCGTTAAGATTTTTGAGTTCTTTATGTATTCTGGAAATTAGTCCTCTATCAGAAAAGTAGTTGGTAAAGATTATCCCCTTGATTGAGTCCTTAACCGTGTTTGCAGAGAATTTTCCACAAACCTAAAATCTATGGTCTACAAAGAAGGACTGTGTTGATTAGCAAAGGTCTTTGCTCATTTTGCAATTACATTTCAGATTTTAAATAAATGAACATTAGATACACTGGCTTATGCCTTGTGCTTTTGGATTGCATGATGCAGTTCCTGAACAAAATTCCCAAACCTGGATCTAAATGCTGGTGACCAACAGAGCCTGGACAAATGTAACCTCATTTAAGCAAGACCAGGGGAAAAAATTAGGTAACTTTCTAACAGCAATAGAAAACATTTCTCTTTTTTCGTAAGTATCATTGAGAAATGATCAAACCACCTTGACACAAATATATAAATATAAATATATATAATATATTTAAAAAAACTCACACATGAGTGGGGCTGATTTGATGTTAAAAGTAAAAATTTCTGTGGTTGACATATCTTTGAAATTTATTGTTTAAAACTTAAGTGTTTCCTTTGTTAATTTTCCTCAAAATAAAAACATAAAGGAGGAAAGAGACCTTTCAGTACTCAATTTTTGTTTTGATAACAAAACTGAAAGGTGAAGAAGGTAAAACTACAGTAACATCCTTCCAGCACAGCAGCCCTACTGGTTCAATCTTGATTTATTTCAATCAGTGAAGTGGCTTATTTTATACTCCTGTCAATTAATATACATTTGTTGAATGACAAATAAATGAATAAATGCAAACAAATGCATAAACACACAAGTATTGGTGTCCTAGGAGATCTGGTTTCTTTTAAAATATAATCTACTGTAATTATGCCAAGTTCAGCCCATTCCTCCCAAAAGATATGAAGTACTGCCATTAGGAAGAACTTCATCCCCAATGATCTGTATTCAACTGAAAATTTAAAATTAGATAAGAACAACTGAAGGATTCACAAAGTGTTAAACACATGAATTTAGGATACATTTCTCTTAATCTATTTTTTCCTTTTTTATTTGATACTTATGTAACATACCTAATATGAGTTAACAAACCAATGTAAATCAAACAGACTAAATTTTCAGGGTGCTGTAGGGATGAGCACATAACACAAAAGTTCTAAAGTATATCTCTAACACCAAATAACACACACACACACACACACACACACACACACACACACACAACATTAGAAGTTACTGAACCCTGTAGTTTAAAATGTAAATCTCAGCCCTGTGTGGTGGCACACGCTTGTAATCCCAGTACTTGAGAAGCTGAGACAGGAGAATCGCAGGTTCGCCACTAGCCTCAGCTACTTAGTGAGACCCTCTGCAACTTAGGGAGACCCTGTTTCAAAATAAAGAATGAAAAATAGGGCTGGGGGTGTAGCTTGGAGGTAGAATGCCCCTGGGTTGAATCCCCAGTACTGCAAAAAAGAAAAAAAAAGTAAATCTCAAAGTTTGATGAGCCAGAAGGTTCTTTTATAAAATAGGGCGATTAAATGGAGCAGAAATTCCAAAATCATCACCTATTGTAAATTCATACTTCAGTTGAATTGTAGGGCTACATACATGTAAGTAACAAGGGAGAGCTAAAAACCAATTGATTATATTGCTTATATAGTTATAAGTTGAGATTTTCCCAAGTTATCTTTTGGGTTAAGGGTTGATAAGGTAAGCTATTTTTCTAACTATAGGTACTATTTTGGACCAGGAAGAAGAGTTGAGGTTTATTTTCATGTGATTACAATTTATTAAAAAATCTATTAAAGTTTGATGCTAGTCGATCATATTTTGAGTGCTTTCTGAGTTCTGGGCACTATAGGAGCACAAAGTGTAGCCAGCAGTTGCTTCTTGCTTGTGAAGATTTTATTGTGAAAATGTGTGGCAGGAGGAAGAAAAGATAAATAAAAAGGTAGACATTAAACATAAGATTCCTCTAAAATGAAAAGTATTATTAAAGTCTCATTCTCCCACTTTGCTACACTGCCAACTATCACCTCTGTCCCTTTTCTGTCCTCTTTCCATCCCCACCTCAAAGACTTGTCCCTTCAGGCTGCAGAAAATCTAACATGTACACTATTTATGGAGTACATTCTGGGTGCCTGATGTTGTCTTTTATTCTATGCTCAATGAAAGGTAAGCCTAAGACATAGATTTACTATGCATTTAGTTTCATATTGCAATAAATATATCCTCTTAACTTCAGTATGTTTTTGGCTGTGTTGAGAAAAATTAAATGCATAATTATAAAGTAACCACCATATGTTCATTTTACTGAAGTGAAACATGACTTCATAATATGCTCTCCTATCATCTACTCTGGCAGAAAAAAATATTGCATATGTCTCACCTAAATCAATAATGCATATATTTTCTACTCCTGTTTCTGTGTCATAATTCCCAAATAAATCTCTTATCACATGTATGATTTCTCCACCTATGAAACAAAATTAGTAAATACAAAACACCTTTACAAAATTTGCCCATATAATTTGCATATATGATTTTCTCTAGAACTATTCATACAGAATTTGAATGAATTCATACAGAATTTGAATATGTTCAGTATTAATAATTTACTTCTCTCCTGATACTTAAACAGTGGCAGTAGTATAGTATTAGTTAACCAAAGATTAGACTCTGCAACATGTCTACAAGAAATTTGGTGGTAAAGTAAAATAATGCAAACTGATTAGCTCTCACGTTGGACTCAGGAATCTCAGAAGGGGAAGTGCCTGGAGGTTGGAATGGGTCCTGTTTCTCAACTTTCTGTGGGAGCTGCAGAATCCTCAATTCTGTTCCTGATTGTACTGCAGCAGAATTTTCAGCAAAGAAGCTTTTATTCTTTGATGGGCTGAACCTAGCAGGCGGCTCTCTAGGGAGCTCACAGAGGGCTGGGCAATAAGACTTTGAACATGCCCTCCTCTGCGGGAAAGAAGAGACAAAGGAATTGTCTTCTTCTATTTCTGTTCTCCTCCCAGCAGGATACACAATTAGGAAGCACAGACAGTCACAGAGCACACCACTGAGACAGTAGCTCTCATTAGAGACCCTGAATACTTGGCACTGTTTGAATCTGAGGAATCCCAGCACTGCCCTCATCCCCCAGTCTACCAAGGGTTCAGGAGAACCTGCAGGAAGCAGGACCAGGGGAGCACACCTGAGCTCCTGGCATTCTCCTCTGTAGTCCAGTTCCTCCCTGATGTTATCTGGGTCCCTGCGCTGCAGCAGATGTGGGGAGATAAGACTCTGAAAGTCCTGTGATTGCAAGTAGCACTCCAAGGTGTGGAGATGTTGTATAGAGCTGGTTCGGGAGGCATGGGGCCAAGGTGTCCCAGTGGGGCTTGTGACTGCCATCTGCAGGAGTATGATTTGTGGGACTGAGCCTATAATTGGCGAGATCCAACAGGATCCCCGGGTAGACAGTGTCAGAATAGAATTGAAGATGAGGACCCCAGCTTGTGCCCACTGGAGAATTGATTGCTTGGTGTGCGTGGAACACCCTCACACACCTGGTGTCAGAGTGTCTTGTTCATGTTGCATAAGTGTTAAGAGTAGACCTTTGTTTTTTCCAATCTCTGAGGGAATCCAAACATCCTGGCTGTCAGCCAGTGCTCTAAGGACCAAACAAAACTGTGCTGGACAGAGCTCTTCTTCTCCCAGTCCCACAAGTTTACAAACATTAAAAAAAAAAAGAGAGACAACAGGTAATAAACAAACAAACACCAAAAACAAGCAAAACAACAGCAAATCAAATTGATTCAGTACTGCAGTCAAAATTCCTGGAAAAGTCAAGGAAGGGGGAGGCTTTCCCTGGTCTGAGAAAACGTCACGGCTGAATTGTCCTGTGAGACCACATGTGAACTCTTTTTTCATTTTCCCCCTAAGAACCACAGATTTATCAATGCTTCCCTATGTCATGAATATTGAAAGTGTGGTCTGTGGATTAGCCACCAGCAAGGTATGCTAGCTGTTTAGTAATTTGATTTTCTGCCCATTCTATTCAGATCTCCTGTTATACTTTGAATTTAAGTTATCCCCTGGACCTCATCCTCTGGAGACAGCCATGTTCTGTTCTTTGACTGGGTAGGGCTCAAGGAGATGGGTCCTTGTGGGCATGGCTCAATAGAGCCTATGTTTAGGGATGTCCAGATCCAGACCTCTCTCTCTGACCCTTTGCTCTCTGCTCCCTGCCATGATGCCCTGAGGCTGTATAGTCAGGGCTTCCGGCTTGGAAACCTGCTGAGAAATGGACTATGACCTCTGAACTCTTTAGATCTGTGAGCAAATAAAACTTTCTTCCTGTACATTTTGCATGGCAGGTGTTTGGGTAAGAGTGGTGAGAATGCTGGCTGAAACATCTCCTGAGTCAAAATCTATATTTTGCAAGTTCTCTAGATAATTTCTATGCACACTATCATCTGAGAAGCACTTGTCTACACTCCCAAGCAAAGAATAAATGAACATGAACATATTGAGATTTATTTTGTGAACACATCTCCAAATCTCATCACAATATATAATTATGATGCATCAATAAAAATTTAAAAATTAAAAAATAAACAATCATCCTATAAGTTCATGGTAGCAGTGACTATTCCACATGTCAAAGACACAGATTCATATTCCTACTATTTCCAGTAGTTTGTATTATTATTATCCTTGGCCTCTTACAAGATATGGGAGAATTAATATCCTCTATAAACATATAGAGGATATTAATTTTTGCTAGAACAAAAATTTTGCTAGTACAATCACCATTGTGGCATAGAATAGCCTTAGGCTTTAGTGCTATGTCACTCTCATTTGGAAAAGTCCATGACCTCTATTCTATAAGACAGAGGGGGAATATGCATTATTATATCTTTTATATTAAGTATATTAAGTACTTAATGCCTTCTAACATGTTTACAATTTCTCTGTGGCCATTGTGATTGATATCTAATTCAGTATTAATATTCTCCAAGAAGAGCCGGGCATGGTGGTGCACTCTTGTAATCCCAATACTTTGGGAGGCGGAGACTGGAGGATCCAGGTTCGCAGCCAGCCTCAGCTCTCTCTCTCTCTCTACTTAGTGAGGCCCTCTGCAACTTCGTGAGACCCGGTTTCAAAGTAAAGTATAAAAAATAGAGTCGGGGGTGTAGCACGGATGTAGAACACCCCTGGGTTCAATCCCCGGTACCACAAAAAAAATAAATAAAAATAAAAAAATATTCTCCAAGAAGAAACTTTTGCAAGGTCTCAGTATATCTGGAATTAAAACTGAGTAACACACAATAAGATGTCCAATGTCTGCCATCACATGCATTTGATTGAAACCTTCAAACTTTCAGGTCTTATTTATTGTGTAAATACCCCCTATAAGATGGTAACAATTTTAAATACAGAAAATGAAATCTAAATTTCTTCACGTTGGTAAAGGGCTCTTTGTAGATAAAATTCAATGAAACAACCTTTCTATTTTCAATTGCTGGGGAATCAATGTGAGATGGTTCCATGCATCTTCTCTTCTGTTGTTTGATTTATTGTCTAGCTCATGGCCAGGCTTCTCCTGGAAGTACATCCTGAACCTTGAGTCACAGTTCTTTCTTGTTTACATACCCACAATTTCCACATATCTATTTAGAATCAAGCTGCTAACTTTATCAAATGCAGATCCTTTTCTGGACAGAGAAAGAAGGGGGGGGCGAGAGAGAGAGAGAGAGAGAGAGAGAGAGAAAGAGAGAGAGAGAGAGATTGACTAGGGGTGTCTGGGGGTTCTGGGTCTCAGCTGAACTAAACCTTCATGCTCAATGAGAACTTTTTATTCTCAACTACATGTTGTGGAGTTCTCTAAATGTCTCATGCATTGTGTGATTCTGCCCAAAGGATTCATCCTCTAGGAAAACCATCTTCTCATACATGGTCTGTGATACACCAGGCTTTATGGAACACAGATATCTCACCAGGACACATGTTAGGCAAAAAAGAAATCCTTCTTCATGTAACACATGCTACCTGGGATAATTATCTTGTTGACGGAAAATTAGATCCTCGAAGTCAGGAGAGAGAGACTGGAGTTGGAAGCAGGTTTTTTATTCATTAGGGAAGGATCAGCAAACAATGCTTCAGATCTGAGCATCGAACAAAAAAATTCCAAGTTTTTTTTATACATTTGGTTATGTAATTGTGGAGGGGAAGGAGGGGTAAGTGTAAGATTTATTTCACTCAGCGTAAGCGAGAGACAGAAGAAGGATAGCTGTTAACCCACATGTTATCTCTCTCTCCCTCTGTCTTATGTCTTATCTTGCAGATGGCCTAGGGAGACTCTGCCTTGTTTATATTAGGGGGAGCTGGTACTGGGTTGTACCTCTAAAGTGGTCTAGGGAGGCCCAGTCTGTTCTGTGTCTTATCTCCAGAGCTGTCTGCTTATTATTATCTGAGGAGAGGGGCGGTGAAGAAGCCTTATTCTTTTATTTTAATTTTTAAGCTTCTAGCCAAAAGTGTCTCCAAGGACCCAGCTGGGCTCCTATCTCATTCCCCCCTTTGAGAATTCTCAATATACTTAACAAGAAGTTCTCAATTTTTTTTTTTCTGAGATTACTTTTAGTCAGAGCCATAAGGGTGGTATATGGGGGTGGGTCCCTTTTAGCTATTTTGTTTTTTCCTGGGCCTCTGACTGGTGGGGCCTAATTGGTCAGCAATTTCCTTTAATTGAATCCCAAATGTAATTGGCAAGTCTTTTCTGATCATAGTATATGTAATTTATCCAATCTACATTTTTATTGATTGTGACCCACCAGAAAAGAGACTCGAAATCTGTGGCTATTGGTTCCTTGCCTTGAACTCGTCCGGGACTCCAACTCCCCTGGGCCAGCCTGGTTGAGTTGCTGCTGTTTTTCAGGCTGCCATAAGATATAACCTGCCATGCATAAAATCTGACAACAATAGCTATGCCAGTTTTGGTAGAGACTGCAGAGGCTGGCAGCAAAAATTCTATTGGCCCTCCCCACAGGATGAGAATTGCCAATTGCTTTGTTTATCCTAGCAATGCAATGTCAAATTAGGCAGACACCTAAATGTTAAAATTAAGAAACTAGGGACAATTGTAAATCCCACTAATAAAGTCAATCCTAAGGAACTTATGACATAAAACCTAGAGTCCAATTTTGTGGATGAGATGTGATGCTCCTCAATCTTGTGTCATGCATGAACCCGCTAGCTTCTGGGTGTGACTGATCAGGGCAAGTCGTCTTACTCAGGATCAGCTTGTTTGGTCTCCAGGTTTCCTGTGAGCAGTCCAGTAGGTCATCTCTGGGGCTGTTGGTTCCAGGACTGCTGGCTTCAAGTGGCTGTGGTGAATCCAGGCAGCAATATCCTTGACTTTTACTGCTGTTGGGGTTGCAAGAATAACAGTAAAAGGCCCTCTCCATTTTGCCTTGAGGGGAGTCTGATTCCAATGTTTGACCCAAACTAAGTTTCTGGGCTCAGAGGGATGGACTGGGGTAGCTAAACTTAACTGGCATTTTATCTAGCACCCATTTATATAAGTCATGTGTGACTTTACCTAGTTTCCTTATAAGTTTATGCATTTCTAACTCCCCTACCTCCCACACCCTTCCTGGAAATACTTGGAGTATAGGAGGGGGTTGAGCATATATCATCTCATAGGGAGAATACCCTATTTTCTTGGTAGAAGTGCATCTAATTCTAAACAAGACTGAGGGTAAGGCTTGAACCCAAGTAAGCTTGGTTTCCTGACATATTTTCCCTAACCCAGCTTTGATAATTTTATTTATTTTCTCTACTTTGCCTGAACCCTGTGGCCTATATGTGTAATGCAGCTTTCAGGTGGTGCCCAGGGCAACTGCCACATCCTGGTTGACTTCTGTAACCAAGGCTGGTCTGTTGTCTGACCCTATGTGCAAGGGCAATCCATATCTAGTTAAATTATGTGAATGGTCTTCAAAATGACTTTATGAGTTCAGCTCTTTTTACCCTGGAATAGCACACTTGTTTTTGGTTTAACTTTCCTGATGGGTATTTAAGATCGAGTAAGTAGCCGTATGTAGAGCAAACAAATTTTTATAAAATTATTTTGCTGTTCAGGTCAGTCATAGCTCCTCAGGGTTACACTAAGAGACTTTGTGAGGCTTTCCCTCTACCAGTTGTGCCATCTGCCAGGAGGGGTCGTGGTCTTCCTGACCATTTGGCTTTTCTTGAAGCACTGGGGACATTTCTCTCTCCAATGACCTTCCTTTTTACAGACTATGCACTGGTGGCTCTTAGTCTCTGGGGTGTTCACAATCTCCTTATTTGGAAGATTGGGTGACTTTCCAGAAATTGCAGAGCCCTTAGGAGTCCCATTATTTACTCCCTGGGTTTTACTCGACCTTGGAGAGCAAGGGCCAAAATATTGGCTGTTTTTTCCTTATTTCTTTTATTTCCTGATTGTTCTACAAGTCTCAGTTGTTGAACACCCAGGAGGTAAGTTTTAACAGTTCTTTTTAATGAATAGAGGTTGATGTTATAGTCTATCTGTTTTCTAGATGATGGTTATCAAAACACTGTTTAGGTTACTCTACTAGAAGCTGTATATCTGCAATGTTAGAAAACAACAATTACAATGATTTATATACAAAATGAAAAATGAAACTATTAGAGACAAAACAAATTCAATTTTTATAATAGTTTTGACAATATTTGATGATAAAAACAAATCTCCATTTAAATTTGACTTGGTTATATATATATATTATTTATAACAATTTTTAATTAGAGTGGCACCTCTAATTATCTTTGCTTAAAGATGGTCATAATACAATTTAGGAACACACAGGTATAAACCTAAAAAAACCCCACAATTTTATCACTCTTAACAATTTTTGTTTAGAGGACATGAGCTTGGTAAACTGTCCTCTTAATCTTTGTAATTTATAAGATACTTAGGAAATATATTTAAATGACAAAGAACTCAGTAATAATTAACATTACCATTGCATATATATTAACTTAACCCTTACTGTTGGAGTGAAATTCAGAATTTACTGCTCAGTAATATAACTATAATTACAACTTTATGTAAGTTAACAGCATGATAAAAGTCAAATAGCTCTAGACCCTTTATAAATTTAGAGTTATATGATCAGAAACAGGCTTCTTATCTGATGGAAAATTGTATCTCTTTTATACAATAATGAAACATTCAGTGAACCAGGTCTTAAATGACAGGGATTTTTGAATGGCATTAAACATCAGATAAAAAGATCACTTATTGGTTACCTTGCATGTATATAAAACCCATATATATAACTTTATAAGCTTCTATGGAACATCTAGATAAACTTTAGATGTACAGCATATTTAGCCCTCAGATGTATATAAAACTATAGTAACAGATATATAGGGTGTCAATATAGAGTAAGCCAAAGTCATTTTTAACAGGCTGTGAATCACAGATGTTCAAACCCTGACTCTACTAGGATTCAGCGACCAAAAGTCTAACCAAGAGACTATCCTGACAAGGATGCAAATCTTCATTTAAGCCAGTTCTTAGAAAATTGTTACCTAGAGCAAGAAGAAACCCTATTGCTTCAACCATAGAATCAAAGCATTGAATGTGACTCCTAGAAAGCCCCTTAAATAATTCCTCTTCATTGTAACCAACTCTATCACACACTTAAAATTTTCTTTACACATCTTACCCTTTACAAATCACTTGCAACATCCTCAAACCCTTTTCAACTTGCTTAACCCTCTGATTTTTGTTCTCATCTTTCTTTTGCCCTGTGGGATAACTCAGTGATTTAGAACAAAAATCTTGCCATACAAAATTATTTTCCACCTAAAAGCATTTCCTTCTTTCTTTTAAATTTCTTTTATTATAATATCCTCTCATGCCTAAAAATGTTTCCTTTTATTTATTGGGTTTCCTTTTGTCTTTTGGGGCTCTGGTGGCATGGCAAATATTCATCGGTAACTGTGGCCGGAGGGGCCATCTCTGATTTATCTTGGTGGCATAGCTTTAGATTTCCCCTTAATACAAACGTTTGATCCTTTACTTTTCTCCTGCAAAACAGATCCAGCATGTAGCTCTATTGGCTAAAGATTGTTACAGAGTGTTTTATATGTCTGATCATTGTCTCTAAAGTATTTTTTAGGGTGCTCAGGTAAAAGACAAAATTACATATTGACACGAACTCTGATTTTCAGACAATATACAGAAGCATTACACACATAACAAAACAAAGAACATCAACAGGTAGGGAACAAGAGAGTTACAGATATATATTGCCCAGAGTGAAGCCAGATCTAGAGCTTCCAGAAACCAAAACATATCCTGTTAAAGATTTTATTGTATGACACAGACATGAGGAAAAACTTGTGCAGTTGGCCCTGGTCTGTCTGCTAATCATGGGTGACTCTGAATCAAATTGATTCAGGTGGCCACTTAGTCTTCAATGGCAGGCAAATACACCAATCACCACCACTGTTTATTCCCTTTCTTAGGATACCAAACAGAGAATTAACCCTTGAATAGCTGCTGAGTAAAGACAGGAGAGAAAAAAAACACAAAGATGGGGACCCAGGAAGCCTCTAGTTAGACAAAACCCAAAATAAATCAGAACAGAAAATACATGCAAGCAAACCCAGGTGAATTGTAAAATTCCATAAGCTCAAAAAATGAAATGGCCATAGTTCCTGTAGTAAAAAGTCATATTCTGCTGTAAATTTATATAGGTGCTTGCTTGAGAAGGTTCTTGTTTTTTTCTTCTTGCCAGAGAGGGGTTAGAATACAGAGCTTTAGAATCCTAGAATTGACTTACAGAGTGTAAGAGAACAAATCTTATTAGAAAATAGAATTATCTTACAAGCCTTTACAAGAAACATTTAAACATTATCTACCCAGAGTATAAGTTCTTTGTGAGTTTGACCACCAGCAGCAGCAGAGGCCTAGGTGTGAGATGTTATCAGTAAAACCAAGGAAGGGGTATTTCCCCCCTCCCAGAGCCAGCATGTAGGTGGGCCCAGAGGGGTGGCTTTAAAGTGGACACGTCCCTTCTCATGCATATTAAATTTGGGGTGGTGGAGAGCTTTTCCTTGTTCTCTTTCCCACTATACCAAGGGGTCTTTTTCTCCCCACTTTTTGCCCCTCAAAGAGTCTCCACTCTTTTTTTCCTTATTAGTGAGGTAACGCAATTTGCCTTTCCCTCTGAAACCAGTGTTTTTTTTTTCAGACAAATAAATCTTAAAGGGAGAGACTTTTCCCAGTCTAGGGTTACCCAGAGAGGTGAGAGATTTCTGCCTGACTCCACTTCTTTAGCCAGTCAGTGGGCATGCAGCAGGGAGAATATGGGGGAAGGGAGCAGAGTCAGGTACCTTCCCCCATATACACATGGCTGCTAATCTGTGGAGAAAGGAAGTCAGGCAGTTCCCATTTTCACATACAGATACACCCTCTCAGTTGGCACAGGTGGGAGAATATAGGGCCAGGAGTTCAGCCCTAGGTCTGCAGGGCAGGGGAGCAGCCCTTGGTCTCTGAAGACAGGGGAGGAAGTATCACTTTTGAACACTAGGACTGGAGAGGAACTGTATATTTACCCAGCCCAGGCTACAGACCATGGGGATAGCTGCCTGTCTGTCCTTGGCCCCTACAGTGGGTCATGGGGTGAAACCTCTGGGCTGATGGGACCTCCCTTTTTACCCTCATCTGAAAAGGTAGTAGTTGCTCTGAGTTTGCTGAGGGGGGTCCTGACCTAGCAGTGGAACTGAACAGTCTGGAATATATAAGAATTGGTGTATAACTTTTCTTCTCCCTAGGGCTCATTTGTGGTGGAGATCTCCAAAAGGGGTGGCAGCTGGGTTTTTCCTGGGTGCTGTCTTTTCTGCCTGCCTGTTAGCTCCCTGTCTCTTGGAAAGTAAGATCTTGGAAATGAGACCTCATAACCATGGAGGGGGTTCTGAAGTAGTTGGAACCAGGGGTCAATATAGGGAAACTGGTCGGGATGTCCTGGACTATCTATGACCCAATCTCACATGTGTCGGGTGATGCCTGGATCTAATGAGTCTTTTGATGGTCAGCCTCCTTTAAGGGCCAACCATTTCATCTCACACAAAGTATGCAACTTTCCAAGGGGAATGGGTTTACTTTATTTCCCTTCCATTCCTACCTAGAAAGTCCAGACTAGAGCCAGGACGCCTAAACCAGATAATAAACAGATAACAGACACTTGCTTCATCCGTGCCCAGCTGTCTTCCTCGTGGAGATATTTCAGCCATCCCTTGGCATAGGCAGAATGATATACAACCTCACTCCAGTCAGACCAAGGACATTTTATGGTTCTTGCTGGACTTCCACTTAGCTATTATGGGATGGCCCTGTATCCAGGCAGTGGACTCTATATTCGCTTTGGCCCTGTGAGGTGAAAACTGGAGTTTGACCCCAATGTCTATCTCATTCACACACTTGCACTCACCACTCACACACCAACCCAAATCCTGAACTGAATTCCAGTTTCGTGTCCCTCCGACACTACTCAGGGAATTCCCTGAAAGGGGTGATCAGTCCCCTCTTCTGCTAATCCAATAGCCAGACCTGACCTGACCTGATAGAACCCTGAGCCCCAGAACAGCCTACTCTGATTCAGATGTCAGCGCTGGATAGATAAGGACCTGTTTCTTCTCCAGCCTAAGACCTCAGTGGCTGTTAGTCCTGGAGTAACCACCTCCAGGAGAGGCCTCCTACACGGTGATAAAAAGTCCTCTGGCGTACTCTGTGATGGGGAAGGCTGACTCCAAAGACACAGACCGCAGGAGGCAAAACACCCTGGGTCCTGGGTCCTCTCTCTGGGACCAAACCGGCCTGACAGTGGCTCCTGGCCGGCTCTCGCCAAAATGTTGCAAAAAAATTAGGTCCCCAAAGTCAGAGAACAGAGACTGGAGTTGGAAGCAGGTTTCTTTATTCAGTAGTGAAGGCTCAGCAAGCAATGCTTCAGGTCTGAGCATCAACCAAAGAAATTCTAAGTTTTTTTTTTATACATTTGGTCACGTACTTGCAGAGGGGAAGGAGGGGGTAAGCGTGAGATTTATTTCACCCAGCATAAGTGAGAGACAGAAGCAGGATAGACATTAACGCATATATTATCTCTCTCTCCCTCCGTTGTGTGTCTTATCTCACAGATGGCCTAGGGAGACTCTGCTTGTTTATATTAGGGGGAGCTGGTGCTGGTTGTAGCTCTCAGATGTTCTAGGGAGGCCCAGCCTGTTCTGTGTTTTATCTCTGGAGCTGTCTGCTTATTATTATCTGAGGGGAGAGGTGGTGAAGAAGCCTTATTCTTTTATTTTAATTTTTAAGCTTCTAGCCAAAAGTGGCTCCAAGGACCCAGCTGGGCTCTTACCTCAATCTTTGTTCCTTATTTGATAACTCTGATACTGATATACTGTAATACCTCCTTGTGGTAAACCACAGATTGCTGGAGATCCAGACTGTCTAAATGAAAGTCCAACATGTGCCACTTTCTGGCATGCACATATACAAACTAGAGTGATAATAGGACCTTCTTTTTTTTTTGTGGTACCGGGGATTGAACCCAGGGCGTTCTACCTCCGCGCTACACCTCCGGCCCTATTTTTTATACTTTATTTTGAAACCGGGTCTCACGAAGTTGCGGAGGGCCTCACTAAGTAGAGAGAGAGAGAGAGAGAGAGAGAGACAGAGAGAGACGGGGGAGAGAGAGAGAGAGCTGAGGCTGGCCGCGAACCCGGATCCTCTGGTCTCCGCCTCTCAAAGTACTGGGATTACCACGCCCAGCTAATAGGACCTTCTTACTGGAGTGGTTATGATGACTAAGTGAAATGATCCCTGTAAAGTGCTGTCAAAATGCAGTGAGTGCCATGTTGTGATTAATTGAAATGTTAGCTTTTATTATAAAAGCCTATTTTGGTTTCTGTGCAATTAACTATGGCGGAGTATCTCCATTTACACATGATAGTTAAGAGTTTAATAGAGTACTTGTTCTTCTGAATGAGTCTCATATTTGCCATTATGGCGCAATTGAGGAAGACTCTGGATGCAAGCCTCATCTCAGAGCAGGTTAAAGCATGGGATGTCTAGGTAACCCCCCATTCTGAAGAATCCTAAAACAACACAAATTAAAATAATTTTATAATATTAAATTCTTTTAAAATTAAAAATTATACCTGATACAACCCCATTGGTTAGAGAGTCAATGAAATCAATACATCTAAAATTTTTCCAGCAAAGAAAGAGCACAGGCATACTCTTGTATGTGCTTTTCAGACACAGATAAGAACAGATTAGTGACTATTTCTGCTTTTAGGCAGTAAGGGACACCCAGATTCCAGGAGAGTTCTGAGGCTGGTGACTCAAAGGTCACACCAACCGGGGATGACATTATTTGCACAGCGCCCTCCTTAGGGCACCCTTGACCTCTGCGTTCCTCAGGCTGTAGATCAGGGGGTTCAGCATGGGGTTGAAAAAACTGTAAAATAGGAAAAGGATCTTCTGCTGCTCCTCAGGGTGGCGGGACTTGGGGGCCATGTACATGACAATGGCGCTGCCAAAGAAGAGCCCAACCACGCAGAGGTGGGAGGAGCAGGTGGAGAAGGCCTTGCTGCGGCCCTCCCCTGACTGAATCCTCAGGATGGCAACCAGGATGCGCGTGTAGGAGACCAGCACGAAGCCCAGGGGCCCCACTAAGGTGAACACACAGGCTGTAAAGATGACAACTTTGTTGAGCCTTGTGTCAGCACAGGCCAGCTTCAGGACAGACAGGATCTCACAGAAGAAGTGGTTGATCTCATGAGGGCCACAGAAGGGCAGCCTCAGCATGAGGCTCACATGGACCAGGGCCAGGAGAGAGCCACACACCCAGGAAGTGACAACCAGAGTGATGCAGACTCTCCAGCTCATGATGGCAGAATATCGGAGGGGGTGGCAGATGGCCACACACCTATCATAGGACATCACCACTAGGAGGAGGCATTCTGTGATAGCAAAAGCCAAGAAAAGAAAGGTCTGAGTCATGCAGCCAGCGAAGGAGATGGGCTTGGCAGGGTCCAGGAGGTTGAGCAGCATCTGGGGCACGGTGTTGCAGGCATAGGCCATGTCGACGATGGCCAGGTGGGAGAGGAAGAAGTACATGGGGGTGTGCAGTCTGGAGTCCAGGCAGATGAGCCCCAGGATGGCCCCGTTCCCCAGCAGGGTGAAGGTATAAAAGAGAGAGAAAACTCCAAAAAGGACTAGATGAATCCTTGTTCCAAGACAAAATCCCAGTAGGATGAACTCTGTGACCATTGTCTGATTTTTCTCCATTTCACTATGGAAGAGAGAATCAGATAGCTATGAGACCAAGCCATTTTAAGGAATGCCTTTCAATTACTATTTCATATTTCTCAGGTATATGGAAAAAATTTAAACACTGTAATACATAAATGAAGTATGACCTATTAAATTTTTAAATTTTCTGTCCTCCAGCTAAATTTTAATCTGACATCCAATTCTTAGAAGAGAAATATGTTACCAGTTACTAGTTACCTTGAGCCATAAGCACTCTAATTCAAAGAAGAGCTAACACACCTATACAAATAAAGTAACTATAAAATATAAATTATCTCAGAGCTTCATATGTGTGAGTCCCCAAGAGAATTACTAGGTAGTAAAAACAGTAATGGAAGAGCTTTTAACACAAGAATAGTGCTAGAAAAGGAAAATTTTAGTTGCCTTTGTAGAAATGATTGAGTTAATATAAGTATTTAAATCATAACTAGAGTCTTGAGAGTGTCTATTTAAAAGTACATTATATTTTTACATACTGTATTGGTACATTATAGTCTCATGTCATAATGTAGTTCATAGTGGTGAGTTTTCCCCCGGCTCCCTCTCCACTCTCCCCCTTCCCCATAAGAGATATTGAGATTGGCATTGGTAATCTCACATATGCACATAATATGACTTCACCTAAAGAAAATTATGAAACAGCAGCATTTAATTATTAATATAATTTTTCATTGACAAATCATAATTGTATACATTTGTGGAGTATAATGTGATGTTCTGATACATGTAGAGAATGTCGAATGCTTTGAGTTAGGGAAAAGAAAGTTTATGGATATGATATATATATATAATGTATATATATCATATGCATTTACATGTAACATATATATCATGTATATATTTCTCTACTAATATATATAATCATATGTTTATGTACATATATATCCAAAATATGCATAATTGTCTTGAAAAATAAAAACCTCAATATTTGGTGATTTGGCAACTAGTCAACTGGGTGATTTAAAGAATTATTAATTTACCACTGAAATTGTTCTGTCATGACCCATAGAGATTAGGGCAATTTACATTTCATCACGCAGGAAGAACCTGGCTTTAACATGCCTCCACATAATATATGTGATTCCATGTGCTTTCAGGGTCTGGGGTGGTCATGGGAGGGACCTATGGACACATAGTTGGAAACACAGGTATAATTATCTATACAGTTCTCCCTTCTAGATTTCCTCAGAAAAGACACAGCCTGTAATGAAAACAAGGAATAGACCCATTTTTCTGTTATTTCAATCCTGTTACACACACTGTACCTGAAATCCAAAATATGATAATTTGCTATTTAAACTGAAAAACAGTGGCTGACCTCAGAAATAAGAATTGTCATATACTCTATAAGTGGGTAAAAGAAATAAAAGTTTGGCAAATTGATAACTCAGTTATTATGTCCCTTGTAAATATGAGCACCAACAAATTAGTTCTAAGATTCTCAGTTTATTAATTGGTGGTATGCTAAATTGATGATTTGGGATTATGACCTTGGATGTCAGATCACAACTCTGTCAATGAAACATGATTTCTACTGCAAAAACTTAGTGCCATTACAAGAGCAAACAAACTTCAAGTTTAGCTACGTTTCCTGGAGTAGTGTGAGGAATGACAGTGCTTTCTGCCAGACCCTAGTTAAACTGTCATCAATAACAAGGGAGATGTCAAGGGGTGGTCCCTGAGGAAGCTGGGTATAAAATGCTGGATTACCTTCTAAGAGACAGTCTTTTAAAACCTATATTTAGGCTTGCAAGGTGGTGCATGCCTGTAATCCCAGTACTTGGGAGGATGAGACAGGAGAATCCCGGATTTGAGACTAGCCTCAGCAACTTAGGAGACTCTCAGAAACCTAGTGAGACCCTGTTTTCAAAACAAATACAAAAGTGACTGAAGGTATATGTTGGAGGTAGAATGCCCCTGGGTTCAATCCCCAGTACTACAGAAAATAAAATAAAACCTTCATGTAACTGAGAGAAAAGCAGCCCAAAGCTAAAGAACAAAATGATATCAGGCAACATGTAACCAGAAAGTTTGGGGGCCTCCAAAAGTTTGTTTTGATGCAATCTCCCAGAGGCAGGACAAGGGATTTGACTAACTCAGTGAACCCAAACATAGTCAGCAGTATGAGGTACCTGTTTGGAGAAAGACTAGGAAAGAAGGGATGTGGTCAGTATACGTGCAGACATCAGCAGAGGATCAGTACTTGGCAGTACACACACAGTGACCTTCAGGGGGAGGGAACAAGGGGACCAACAGCACAGAGATCTAGCCACTTTGTGGATATCTTCAATCCACATGGATCAGTAATCAATAGCCCTACCAAGTAAGAACTCTGAATAGCTCTTCTTACTCTGATTCCATGTTCTTTACTCAATCATTAAGCAATCATTCCTTTTCTTGAGCTGGTATTTCTACAAAGGACTGTGTTGATTAGCAAAGTTCTTCATTCATTTTATGGTTAGAATTTGGATTTCAAAAGATGAGCACTTAATTATTCTGGCTTATTGTTTGTCGTATGAAGTTCTTGAACAAAATTTCCAACTCTGGTTCTAAAATGTTGAGACCAGAACTCAGACCAATGTATCCTCATTCAAGGAAGATCAGGGGAAAGCAACAGGTCACTTCCTAACAGCAACCAGGAAAAGACACGGGTCACTTTCTCAAAAGCAATGAGATGTCTGCTTCCTTATAAGTATTGTTCATAAATGACCAAAGAGCCTTGACACAAAATATATCTAAATAATATATTATAAAAGTCCTTACTCATTACTGAGGCTGATTAATGCTAAATTAATATGAAAATTTTCTGTGGTTGACAATTGTCTAAATTTATTGTTAAAAACACATAAAACATGGGAAAATATTTGACTGTGAACGATGCATTTGAATCTACTCAACTCTAAAACAGTAATTTTCTTTCCCAACTTTCCTCTATTTCCCTTAAAATTGAAACCATAAAGGAGAAAATGCCTGTAATCCAGAATTTGTTGATAGCCACACCGAAGGATAGATGAAAAAGATCAGGGTACATCAGCTCCCTGCAGCACAGCACTCCTCTTGTTTTATCTTGATTCATTTTAAAGCAGAGAAGTAGGTTTGTATATTTTATATTGCTGTCAATTAATATACATTTGTTGATAATATTGTGCTAAGTGGGATCAGTCACTTAGTAAAGTGACTGATAGAAAGCCAAGGGTCACATGTTTTCTCTCATATGTGGAAGCTGGAGAGAAAACAGGAAGCAAAAGGGACTTTAGATAATTGAGGAGAGTGACCAGTAGAATATTGGAAGGTGATAGGGGAGGGAGATGAGGAGAAGAAAAGGAAGAACTAATGAAAGAAGCAATTCAAACTATGTTTTGCCCGTGTATGAAGTTGTCACTACTAATCTCGCTGTTATGAATGAGGGGGGGTTAGTGGGGTGGGACCTGAGGGAGTCACACCAAGACTTGTGTGCATGTTTGTGTGACTTTGAACCTCACCAAGATGTATAATTACAGTGCACCAATAAAAGTATAAAAAATAAAAAGATATCTAAATGGCTAAAAAAGACAAATAAATATAAACAAATGAATAAATGCTTAAGTATTGGTGTCATATGATATCTGTTTTTTAAAAATATGTATTCTACTATAATATAATGCCAAGTCACTCCATTCCTCCCAACTGAAATGAAATACGACCATTCAAAAGTACTTCATGTCTGGTGATCTGTATAAACTAGGGCCTTTAAAATGTAATAAAAGCAACTGAGAGATTCACATAGTGTTAAATACTTGAATTAGGAAACATGTTTCTTTTATCTATTTTGTTCTTATTTTACGTGATGTCTCTGTAGCATACCTAATATTCGTTAATAATCAAAGAGAAACCAAACAGATTAAATTTCCAGGGAGCTGGAGGGAGAGAAGAAAGTGGCTCTACACTGAAATATATTTGAGTTCCAAAGGTAAATTTCAAGCAACACAATGCACATTAACTTATACATGTGCAAATTCAGAATTAAAAAAATGGCAAATTGTTATCCAGTTTATAAATGATAAAACTCTAAAATTCTAAAGTAAATATCTAAGATGGAACTTGTTTCCTTATTTCTATACTTATGAAGAAAACATCGGAACTTGGTGGACCCTGTATTTTAAAAAGTAAATCTTAAAAAATAATGATAATAAAAATAAAAAGTAAAATTCTGTTTGATGAACTGGCAGATTCTTTTCTACAGTAGTGGATGGGGGAAGCAGAATCCCTAAAATGATCTACTATTGTTAATCTATAGCTCATTTGAATTGTAGGGCTGTTTCCTTGTAAGTTATAAAGGAAAATTGACAACTAATTTATTGTATTGAATTCACTGTTGTAAGCTAAGACTTGCCAAGTTGTCTTATGGGGTAAAGTATGTCATTTTTCTAGGTATAGGTACTTCCTATAACACAATACCTAGGTATTGTGTACTAGAAAAACTGAGAGTCATTTCCAAGTCTTCACAATCTATTCAGTAACACATTAAAGATAGACCATGACTGGTCATATTTGCCCATGTACTGGGCACTATAGGAGGACAAGGATAGCAATTAGCTGGTTCTGTTTTTGTGAAGGCTTTATTCCGATAACATGCTTCAGGAGGAAGAAAAAAATGAACAGAAAGGTAGGCATTAAACAAAAAAACTTCTAGAAATAAAAGCATTACTAAAACATTATCAATGGTCTCATTCTTCACCCACTTTGCGACATTGCCACCTATCACCTCTGTCTCTTTTCTGTCCTCTTTCCATCACAACCACAAGGGAAAATAACTTGTCCTCCTGGCTACAGAAATTCTAACATGTACACATATTTATGGAGTGCCATCTAGGTGCCAACATTGTCTTTAATGCTATACTCAATGCCAGGAAAGTATAAGACATCGATTTAATAGCCATTTGGTTTCATAATGCATTGTGAGAAATATACCCTCCTAAATTCAGTATGTGTTATGGCTGGCTGACAAAAATGAAATGCATAATTTATAAAATAACCAACATATGTTAATTTTCATGAAATGCAGTATTACTGCATAATGTACTATTCTATCATCTCCTTTGAGTATATTACTGCATGTATTTCAACTAAACCCACAATACAAAAATGTCTTAATTCTTAGTGTCATCATTCCCAAATACACTTTAGTCACATGAATATTTCTCCACCAATGAAGCATCTTTACATAATTTGTCTATAAGTGGTACATCATTTTGTTCCATAGAACTATTAGTATAGAATATGAATGATGAAGCCTACAAGTTCATTATTATCAGAGATAATTTACTTCTCTTTTGATTCTTCAAGAGTGGCAGTAACAGAGCGATATTCAACCAGACTAGATACCACAACATGTCTAAGAGGAATTTGGTGGTAAAGTAAAATACGGCAACCTGGTTATTTTCCACATGTGGACTCAAGGAGCTCAGAAGGAGAAAGACCTGGAGGTTGGAACATGGGTCCTGTTTCCTCAGAGCATCTCCAAGAGCTGCGGAATCCTGGCTTCTGTTCCTGAATGAAATGCAGCAGAATCTGCAGAAAAAGTTTTTATTCTCTGATGGGATCAGCCTACTTGGAAGCTTTTGAGGGCCCACTGGAAGGGCTGGGCTCTGAGACTTTGAGCATGCCTGCCTATGCTGGGAAGAAGAGACAAAGGAATTGTCCTTTTCTATTTCTGTTCTCCTCCCAGCAGGACACAAATTAGGAAACACAGACATCCACAGAGCACACCTCTGAGACAGTAGCTCTTATTAGAGTCCCTGAACACTTGGCACTGTTTGGATCTCAGGAGTCCCAGCACTGCCCTCATCCCCCAGTCTCCAGAGGGTTCAGGAGAACCTGCAGGAGGCAGGATCAGGGGAGCACGCATGAGCACCTGGCTGTCACCTCTGCAGTCCAGCTTCTCCCTGATGTCATCTGGGTCCCTGTGCTGCTGCAGATGTGGGGACAGAGGACCTGCAAATCCTCTGATTGCAAGTAGCACTCCAAGGTGTGGAGACGCTGTGCAGAGCTGGCTTGGAACTGGGAGGCATGGGGCTGAGTGGGGTGGAAGGAGGGGCTGAGGTGTCCCAGTGGGGCGCATTAGGACCTGCCCAAATGGAGGGTCTTCTAGCGCCCTAGCCATCAATCAATGCAGGCCATCTGTTGCGAGTCTCTCTAATCTCTCTTCTGAAGTGGGAGATTCTGAGCGCATTCTCTCTTGGGAAGGGAAGAAAGGACCCTCTCCAAGGTAGCTTTCCCTGGAAGCATCCTGCCTTTTCTGGATTGAGATTTTTTTACTTAATATATTGTCATATATATGTATTTCACTTTGTTATTTTACTGGACATAAGCAGGTCAGCATGTTATTTTGGAAAGCTCAAATCAATTAATCATGCAATTTCTAAACTAATTAGTTTCTTACAGAGTGATTTCTGACTCACTGGTGTTAATACATACACTCGGGGAAAATCTGTCACACTTATCAATTTTTGAGAATATGCCACCCTGTGGTCTGACGCTACACATCCATTATGAGACGAAACAAGCATTTAAGGACACACAATATGGCTTCTGATTTTGTGAAAATCTTGGGGACATCCACAACCATTGGAAGATTCTCTTATTTTTATATTCCTGGGGAGCCACAGAAAATGTAGAAATCTGGAAAGTAACATGTAAGAGAAAAATGTAATAACAAAGTAAAATAGCACTTGTGGAAATGGTAGTTTTAGGACATAGTTGTGTATTTAATAGCATAAGACCATTAATCATAAAAAGTTATTTAAGGGTATATATATTATTTTAAGATATATATATATATATATATATATATATATCCTATTTTAAGATCTATACATATATCTTATTTTAATATATATATAAGATATATGATATATAGATGTAGACATATCTATCTATCTATCTATCTATATATATATATAATTGAACCCAGGAGCATTCTATCTCTCAGGCATACCCCCAGCCCTATTTTATTTTTTATTTTGAAAGAGGGTCTCACTAAGTTGTGGAGGACCTCCCTATGATGCTGAGGTTGGCCTCAACTCTGTGATCCTCCTGTCTCAGCCTCACAAATACTGAGATTAGAGGCATGGGCCACCATGCCCAGCTCTATTTCAGGGTATAAAAGTAAAAAATTTGAAGACAATAAAAAGTTAAATATAAGCGATTATGATACCAAACTTAAGCCTAGGAATATAAGTAATTTTGAAATTGTTTTCTATGGCACATCAAGCTGTCAAGGCTTTTAACTGTGTAGGTAGTGGGTTTTGAAAATTTTCCAGGTTTCTGTGGGAAAATTTGTCATACTTTGAAAAATCTGAAACAGCTAAATTATATTGATTCCATGCAAAGAGAAGACACAGGAAAATGTACACAGAATTATATATGTAGTGGTGCTGGGGACTGAGTCCAGGGCTTTGCAAATGTTTGGTGAGCTCTCTACCACTAAGCCATACCCCAGCTCCCATATCTATTTTTAATCTTAAATTTGGAAGATTGTGAAATTGAAGGAGGTCATCCCCTGAGGCTTCTCAAGGCATGCTGATTCAAAATGAAGGCAATAGTTGGGTCCATTATCTCTAAAAGCTCTACCATTGAAGAGTAGAGACAGTGACCTTCATTATCTGTTACCAGAGCACTGGTATGCACAGGCTTATCTGGGCTGCTATGCTTATACTTATGTACTCTGTAGAGGCTCACTTTGAAGAAAAAAAAAACAGTTTGCAATAGAAGGAGTTTCAGAAAGTATTCATAATAAATCAATTAAGATCAAGATCTCTTGTTCTAGAAAATGGTTAAACCATAATAAATTTATGAAAAAAAATTCATGTGATCAAATAAGTGTAGGCTAAAAAACTGGAATAGAATTCTTCCTTACTGAAACTTTTTTCCCCCTGCGGGTTGAACCCAGAGGCATTCTATCTCTGAGTGACACTCCCAGGCCTTTTTACTTTTTGAAATAGGGTTTCACTAAATTGCTGGGGCTGGTCTTGAACCTGCAACCCTCCTGTGTCAGTCTTCCAAGTACTGGGATTACAGGCATGCACACTGCACCCAGTTTACCAAAAGTGTAAGTTTTCCAGCTTACACTATACTAACACAAATTGTGAGTCCTACATTGGGACATCTAAGACGAAGTCATTCTACAGAAGACATTTATAAAGTCTTCTACAGGGATTAGCGTCTTGAGGGACACATTTTGGGAGATAGGGAGCTGGATCATAACTTGATGAGGCTATTATAAAGGACCTCGTTTTGGAACTGTGTGACTTCCAATTCCCTCATAGAGATTAGTTGCATCATGATTTACTGTCGATAATATTTGAAGACATAGATTTCTAGAATTTATCCCACATGTACAGAATTAGCTATCTGGTGGCAGGGCAGGAGACAATTCTATCTTAAATAAGGTCTAAGGTAATTTGGTTGCTCTGAATGGTTAGGATCCTCTTGGAATGCACTTTATCAATCATGTTAACCACAATACTGATGCTGCAATTTTTTCACGAGCCTCTCCGTGTTCGCAGCACTCTCCTCAAAGTATTCTTTACTTCTGAGTTCCTGAGACTATAGATCAGGGGGTTGAGCATGGGATTGAAAAGGCTGTGAAACAGGAGGAGATATTTCTTCTGCTCCTTGGAGTTCCCATGCTGGGGCCCAACATACATGATAATGGCTGTCCCATAAAAGAGTCCAACCACACAGAGGTGGGAGGAGCAGGTGGAGAAGGCTTTTCTTTTACCTTCCCCTGACTGGATCCTCAGGATGGCACAGAGGATGCACATATATGAGACTAGGATTGAGGAGAGCGGTCCCACAAGCACAGACACTGCCCCAGCCAAAACCATGTTCTCATTGATGTGGGTATCTGCGCAAGCTAGTTTGAGAACGGCCATGATTTCACAGAAGAAGTGGTTAATTTTCTGGGACATACAAAAGGGTAAAGGTAAAAGTAATACTAGATGAATTGAAGATATAAGGATTCCAATAGTCCAAGAAGCCACTGCCAGGGTGATGCAGACTCTCCAGCTCATGATGGCAGAATATCGGAGGGGGTGGCAGATGGCCACATAGCGATCATAGGACATCACCACCAGCAGGAGACATTCTGTGATAGCAAAAGCCAGAAAGAGAAAGGTCTGCGTCATGCAGCCAGCGAAGGAGATGGGCTTGGCTGGGTCCAGGAGGTTGAGCAGCATCTGGGGCACCGTGTTGCAGGCATAGGCCATGTCGACGATGGCCAGGTGGGAGAGGAAGAAGTACATGGGGGTGTGCAGTCTGGAGTCCAGGCAGATGAGCCCCAGGATGGCCCCATTCCCCAGCAGGGTGAAGGCATAGAGCAGGGAGAAGAGCCCAAAGAGGAGCATCTGCAAGCTTGGGTCAAGAGCAAATCCCAGCAGGATGAACTCTGTGATGGATGTTATGTTGTTTCCCATATCCCTGTGACAGAGGAAACTGAGTTAATTAAAGATCCTGGTTTAGGAGAAGAGTTTCCACACATGTTAACTTATTTGATACCTTTTTGTGGGTAGGAAAGTGTCCAGAGATAGCTGCAGTGAGTTTCTGTGTTTTTAAATGAATATTTAAAGATTTTATTTTGTCACCTTAAAGCAAATTAAAAGAAAAATATATATGCACACATGTACATATATTTCTTTTTTGAAGTTGCTAACATTTTTAATGGAGGTTATTTCAGAATAAATATATTATCTGATCTTAATCTAATACATAACTTTGTTTGATGCAGTGCGCAACCCCATATTTTTCAAATAAATTCTGCTTTTCTTGGTTTATATTATTCAGTTATTCTTTGTTTCTTTTCTGAGAAACAATGGAACCTAGCTAATATACATGTCAAAGTTTTAAAACCACATTAAGTTTAAGCTTCAGTTGGAAAGTTAGTTCCTTCCTTCCTTCCTCTTTTTTTGTTTTTGTTTTGTTTTGTTTTGTTTTTTGGGTACTGGGAATTGAACCCAGGGGCATTCTATCTCTGAGATATACTCCCAACCCTATTTTATTTTTTTGTTTTGAAACAGGGTCTCACTAAGTTTCCAAGGGCCAGACTAAGTTTCTGAGGCTGGCCAAGAACCTGGGATCCTTCTGTCTCAGCCTCCCAAGTAATGTGATTGCAAGCATGCGCCGCCATGTCCGGCTTGGAAAGTTTCTTGAAGGGCAAAGTTTGCCAAGGTTAGATGCAACACTGTCCATTCACCTTTTACCTGTGTCCACACACACTTTCTACTCTTGTATTAATTGTCATCTGCACAATAAATATGCCACACAATCCTTTATTATGTATGTATAAAGACTTAGTTTCAACATAAAGTCTTATTTTTTTGCTATTTAGTTTTTCACAATTGATATGTAGATGAGCATTTCTGTGAATGACTGATGGATTTGTACAGTGCTGTTATCGAGACGTGAAAACCACTCCAGTCTCGTTGTCATTTTACTCAATATAGACAAATGCTCTAGAATACAGTTGTGGACAGTGTCTCTGCAGGTAATTGGCAACAGCTCATCTTCTATGAGAAATGTTGCATTAGGCAATACCTTATCTTTTGTGAGAAATTCTTCAGAAGGGGGTCTCTAAATTCTCTGAGATTGAGCTAAGTCACCTTTCTAACTCTGTGATTCCACAGTAAAAATGTAAATACAAACATGATAGTTTTCCTTCTTACTTAAATTTTATTCTCAACTTTCATTTAAAATCAACTTGTCTGGGAAATAGCAGGAAGGAACAATTATCCTCGATTTAATGGTCATAAAATTATAAAATCTAGGACTACAAAATGCCATAACAAATTATCTTATTTACTTTGGACCTCTCCTATCGCCATTTCTAAAGTAAGTGCCTGTTCGGGCTGGTGAAAATAAAATCATAAGCAGGTATTTGCTTATGTCCTATTACTTATCTAACCTCGTTCTTAAGGTGGAACCATTAATGAGTGAAACTCTGAACTCCTGTCCATTGCTCAGACTTGGTGTGGCATTATAAGATTGTGTGTAATAAATAAGTAAAAAACACTTATTTGGCTTACTTCAATATGTGACACTTTAGTGTTAGCTTCTTAAAAAATGAAGTGCCGGTCTATTTTGTAAATAATCAAACTTTTACCAGAAAGTCATTTGTGCACACATATCTCTTCACCTTAATAATAGCTCTATGAAAGAAATAACCATTAATATGCAGATTATAGTAATAAGGTATTGATTAATAGTATATTGGTAACCATTGATATATTTTGCTGAGATTACACTATCATCTAAAGCTATTGATGAGTAGAAGTTGAGCATTAAAAGAGTAGAAAAGTACTTTTCTACTGAGACAGCAAAAGCAAATCAGCAATGAAAATGACATTACATTATATTTGACCAGAACTCACGAGGACAATTAGGAAACCAGGGTGTCTAGAGATGGTCGTTGTGTAAAGGTTCCCATAAATCTTCATGCAAAAAACGTAAATGTCTCTCTCTACAATGTAGCTGAATTTACTGATGGTCCTGGAAGCTTTGCTGTTTGTTCATGAGCTGCCAAAGAAGAACCTTGGCTCTTTGGGTTGCCTTTTGGAAGAAAAGGCTTTATTAATTTATCACCTCCACAGGGCACCTTCTCAATTGTCAGGAGAGCTTTTGTAGTGCATGAGAAAACAGGTTTCTCTTGCATCAGCATGGTTCCTATAGAGATATGAAGAACCGGTTGTTACACTCCCAGTTTACAGAGGGTTGAGTATCTATTTCTGTCTCTGAGGAAGCCCTATCTTAAGAACAGGCAGTGCCTTCATAACTAAAAGGATATGCATATATAAAGTCATACCCTGAGACCACATCACTATTACAGCTACATAAATATGTGAATTTAATATAATTCTATGAATTATTATGTTGCTCCATTCCCCAGTCATTCAGCAGGCACTTGGAAGATGGAAAGATCCATGCATGTTTGCTGTTTGAAGGTGAAGTAACACTTTGGCATTCATTCCTGCAGCCATAATTCCTTCAGTCTACCCTTGCTTTCCAACTACTCTGAAGTTGGTAGGAGAACAAACCTGAAGTCCCAGGTCTTAACCATTTGATCATTTTAGATAGGAACTCAGACCCTTCATCTTCAAGCACAGATGGAGATGTGTGAGCAGTCATGGTAAGGATTTGCAAGCCCTGGGGATTGTTGACCTGTCTGAAAGAAGAATAGATGAGGCACAAGAACTGAATAAACTTTACTTTTGAATATCTTACCTCTTTGATAAGGTCTGGCCCTGCTGTGTGGGAAGGATAAAACCCTATTAAAGCAGAGGGCCAACTTCTGGTCTCTCAACCCTTGTAGATAGGAATGAATCTGTGGATTTTACCTAGGCCTACACTATTATCATAATGTATATGTGGAGAATAGGATTCCGCTTATCTAGGGTGTTGTTAACATCCCAGTGCCTCAAAGTTCTGTGTCATCTCATAATTTATATCAGGTCACAATTTCTGAGAAATACAGAGCATGTTGGGACCAGTGAAGTCCTTGGTCATGTGTCTATCATCTTCCTTCACTGTGAGGGGTCTATTGAACTTGATGTGATGTGATGAAGGAAGCCTATTAGTAAATCAGTTGCTTTGAAGCCTTCTAATAGAGGAGATGACCAAGGTACCACAGCAGGAAAGGGAAATACATACTTGGTATATATCATTTGCAATTACAATGAATCATTGCCCTATATAGACACTATGAAAGCTATCTGATGTGATCAGTATGCCACCAATGGGCTTGTTTGCCTTGGTGGAGAAAGGTACCATGTTGAGGGCCCAGCATTGGTCTCTGCTACCGAGAGAAGAAAGATTTAGCAGAGTAGAGTGGCAGGTCAATCAAGCAGCCTTAATGAGGGGCAACCTAAGTTATTAGGCTCATTGCAAAGCATCCATCTCTGTTGCCGTGGATACTGCATTTGTTGTTCACTATGCAACCACTGGTGTGGTGGAAAGCAGAGAAGGGCTATCATCTACTGACAGAGTCATCCTGTATTTGATTGTTTCAACCTTTTCTGCAATAATGTCTCTGGTTGGTGATAATGTGAGATACATGGATCCCTATACCTTGTGCACCCTAACACATCTCTGCCTCATACCTCTATTCCCCCACTATTGCAATTGTGCTCTTTCCAGCTCCTGGACCAGACAGTCGAACCATTTGACAATTTCCAGGAGTCCATGGAAATTCTCACTACTTTTCTTTCCAGAACTGATGACTAGGTAAATTGCCAGCTATGGACATTAAGAGGTTTACCCTCAAGGGCCACCTTTAAAGTCCAACACCTGAGTGGTCAATATATTACACCAATATATCTACCCCACTTATTCTTGTACAAGGCCTGGCTTGTTTACTAAATTGTCAGCTGGTTGTAGGGAGTCCCTAGAAAACTGTATACCCAGAGGAAAGAGAGGTAACCATGAAATACGTGACATGGAGGTATGGGCTTACTGATCGTTCATTTTACTTTTGCCTTCTTACTTGCTCTGCCTTGAGACATATCACATACTTTATAGGATAGGTGGGTGCTGTGACCACTCAATCTATGATGTGGTGGGTCTGATAGCAATTCAGCTCTAAGATGGCAACTCTGGATTTATAGTTACTTGATGTCCTATCACCAGTTTCTATCAAGGCTCAGTGGTATGCATGTGAAATGTGTTTGGAAAGGTGCATCGTTTCCTTCTATGGATGGGAAGGCCTTGGTGCAGAATCACAATAGCTCATCCTATGAGTCACCTATTGCGATGGCCTACAGACTTCACATAATATCTCTGTTTACCAAGGTTCTGTCCAAACTCAGGCAGCCTTCTGGCCAAATGGCCCAAGTGATAGAGCTGTAGGGTAGCACCCATTACATTTTTATATATTAAGACCTTAATATATAAAGGTCTTAATATATAAAAGATGGTGGCCTGTATAACCACTATCAAGATCAAGGTGTAGAACATTTCTACCACAACAGAAAGGTCCTTTGTGTGTCCCCCTCTCCTTCCTACCCACCTACGAACTGCCATAAGTGACTTCCTTCCCCTAGGGTAACTGCTATTCTGATTTCCATGACAACAGATTGGTTTTGCTTGTTTAAACCTCACATCAATGAACTATGCAGGATATATACTTCTGCGTCTCACTTCTTTGACTCATTATCATATTTCTGAGATTTATCTATTTTGTAGCGTGTGTCAGTAGTTTTTTCTTTTGTATGCCAAACCACAAGATAAGTGTATGTTTGTTTTTAGTTGATGTTGTCAACCGTTTCCAATTATACAATGAGGTTGTATAATGTTAAACTCCCACCAGCACTTGATATTTATTAATTTTATACTTTCAACCATTGTGATATTTCTTTGTGCTTGTATGTGTTCTATTACTAATTATATCAAATGCCTTATCTTATGCTTATTGACATTTTGAACATCATTTTGTATGAAGTGCCTGTTCAAGTCTTTTGTCCATTTTTTGAGTTGTTTTTTTTTCTTTTACTGATTTGTAGTTCTTTAGAGAGTCTGGATGTTGGCTTTTTGTTGAATGTACATACTGAGGATATCTCTCAGATTGTGATGTGCTTCTTCACTTTCTTGAAATTCTTTAATGAATCCCAACTTATTAATTTCTTTTTTTTTATTTGATGCATTTTAATTATACATCATATTGGGGTATCAAGTGATAGAAAAATACATGCACACAATTCTTGGTGCCTTTCCCACAGGTTCCCTCCCTTCCCTACCCCCTCCATCCCCCCATGTCTTTGAGATTGGAATTGGTAATTTTGTATACATTTGTATACTCTAGATATTAGACCTTTGTCAGATGGGTAGGTGGTGAAGATCTTCTCCCATTCTGTAGGCTCTCTCTATATATTCATGATAGTTTCCTTTGTTACACAGAAACTTTTAAATTTAATGCCATCCCATTCATTAATTCTTGTTTTAATTTCCTGAGCTTTTGGGGTCTCATTGAGGAAGTTTCTATCTGTACCTATATGTTGGAGTATTGGTCCTATGCCCACTTCTAGCAGTTTCAAAGTCTCTGGTATAATCTCTAGTTCCTTGAACCATCTTGAGTTGACTCTTGTGCAGGGTGAGAGATTAGGGGATAACTCTATTTTCTACATTTGGATAGCCAGTTTTCCCAATATCATTTGTTGAAAATGCTGTCTTTTCTTCAGTGTATGTTTTTGGTACTTTTATCAAAGATAAGCTGGTTATAAATATGAGGCTTTGTTTTTGAATCTTCTATTCTGTTCCATTAGTCTATGTGTCTGTTTTTGAGCCAATACTATGCTGTTTTTATGACTATCACTTTATAGTATAATTTGAAGTCAGGTATTGTGATGCCTCCAGCATGGTTCTTATTGCTGAGAATTGTATTGGCTGTTCTTTTTTCCTATTTATTTATTTATTTATTTATTATCTTCTGCTACTAGGGATTGAATCCAGGGGCATTCTACCTACGAGTCACACCCAATTCCAATTTTAGTTTTTATTTTGAAACTGTCTCCCTAAGTTACTGAGGCTGGCCTTGAACCTGTGACCCTCCTGACTTTTTTTTAAATGTGCTTTTATTGGTACATTATAGCCTCACATCATAATGAAAATCTTATCGACAGTGACATACATTTCCCGGCTTCCCAATACAGAGTACTGAGATTGATGTTGGTATATTCTCATATGTACACATAGTCAGTGGTAGTAATGCCATTAATGAACCTCACTCTTCCCCTTCCCCTTCCCCTTCCCCCTCCCCTTCCCTTAGACCACCTCATGGCTCCACTGAGGCTTCTCCTCCATTGTCTGGAGTCCCTCTGATATCCCAATTACTCCCTAGCTTCCACATTTTTTTTCATGTATCTATTGGCCATTTGTATCTCTTCTTTTTTTTTTTTTTTTTTTGCGGTACCGGGGATTGAACGCAGGGGCATTCTACCTCCGCGCTACGCCCCCGGCCCTATTTTTTATGCTTTATTTTGAAACCGGGTCTCACGAAGTTGCGGAGGGCCTCACTAAGGGGAGAGAGAGAGAGAGAGAGAGAGAGAGCGAGAGAGTGAGAGCTGAGGCTGGCCACGAACCCGGATCCTCCGGTCTCCGCCTCCCAAAGTACTGGGATTACAAGCGTGCGCCACCACGCCCGGCTGTATCTCTTCTTCTGTGAAGTGTCTATTCAATTCAGTTGCCCATTTCTTGATTGGGTTATTTGTTTTTTTAGTGTACAGTCTTTTAAGTTCTTTGCATATTCTAGATATTAGTCCTCTGTCAGAGGGATAGCTGGCAAAGATCTTCTCCCATTCCATAGACTTTCTCTTTAGACTCTTCATGGTTTCCTTTGATGTGCAGAAACTTTTTAGTTTAATGCCATCCCACTTATTAATTCTTGTTTTAATTTCCTGGGCTTTGGGGGTCTTATTGAGGAATTTTCTACCTGTGCCTACAAAGTAAAAATGAAAATAAAAAAGTAAAAGATAAAAATAAACAATAGAAAAAAATTTAAAAAATTTTAAAAGATTTTTTTAAATTAATGAAAATTTTTAAGGAAAATAATTAATTTTTTAAAATTTTCTACTTAGAGTGGGTACTTGATTTTGTGGGTAGTGTAGTTTCAAGGATGGAATCCTCTTCTGTTTTGAATGGTTTGGGCTTCTGTTGCCCCTGCTTGATAAAGTCCATGTTTCCTTTGCCCTTTAGCAAGTTGGGTCTAGTAGGGTTAAGTTGAGATCATTTGAATATTCTCAACTCTTTTTCTGGTTTAGTTTAACATTTGTGGAATTTACCTTCTACCAGGTAACTTTGATGTTATATTGGGTGGGGGAGGGAGAAGATCCTCTCCCTGTCTGTAGACACTGAGATCTTGGCTGCATGACCTAAGAGCAACTTGGGGTCTGTGCTTATGGGGCGTTCCACTCCCCCTTTGTTATGTCCAGAAGGGGAGTGCTAGAGAGGACCTGGAGACGCTACCTAGACTGCATGGATCCTGCCGCTGTAGGTTCAGTGGTGGGATTGGATCTCATTGGTGTGGTGGTTCAGTTTCTCCTAAACCTAAGTTGGCACCTTTGTAGCTTGGGTTGTGCAGCTGCCACTGGATCTATAGAGGAAGCTGCATTGTTTTGCAAAGAGAGCCTGGTCAATGGTGCCCCTAACTTATTAATTTCTTCATTTATGATTAGCACTTCTGGCTTCCTACCCAAAGGTCATGAAAACAAGTCTTCCCCACACCCCATCTGCACTGTGTAGGATTGGGATAGGGTGATACAGGTAATGTGAAACTGTCCTTGCTACTCTCTTTATCTTTTCTTGTTTCTGTGCTACACGCAGTTGCTGTAGTTTCTCACCTGACTTTCTTAGCTTCTGGGGAGTTATTTTTGTGTACAGATAGTTGTTCAAATTGAGGTTTTGTCAGGAGACAAACACTGGAAAGTCCTATCCCACCACCTCGCTGACATCACTCTGACCTAAAAATCCACACTATTAAGTTTTCTCATGCATGGTTCATGCAATATACTTTCTTTTATTAAAATCTTTAATATGTCAACTGTATTTTATAATTTTAGCATGCAAGTCTAAAAACTTTATAAGTGAAAACATTTATGTTTATATTTACATGTCAATAAGTAAAAATATAAATATAGTTGTATATTTATGTATAATATATGAATATATATATAAATAAAAATAAAATGTTTATAAATAAAAATGTTTCTTTTATTACCTTTATTCCCAGGTATTTCATTTTCTCAATCTTGTAAATTGAGTCATTTCTTGAGGCTATTTAGGATTGTTTATTGCTTGTACATAAGAATTGAGGTGGACTGGAGATAGCTGAGCCAATGGTGTTGGTGTAGTCAGTTAAAACAAACCCAAATCACTCAAGTCTTTAGTCACTACATGTGTGGCAGAAGCAAGAGGCCCCAAAAAAGTAAGTGCTGGCTCCCCAATTTCTATAGTTACCCATGAAATGGTACCAGCTGAGGATCAGCTGGATCAGCATAGATGTGGGGAATCTCCTGATTGTGGAGGGAGCCTGGGCCAAGCTGCAAAGATGATCAGGCATTTTAATGTACAATGAAAGGGAAGACTGAAGCAGCTGGTAGGATAAAATAGCTCCAGCCAGGATGACGCATCTCAGGTGAGTGGTTGTTTTCACTGGAGTAATTTCTTGTAAGGGCACTCCTTGTTTGTGCTCTATGTTTGATCAGGCCTTCTTCCTCTTCCTTCAGTTGGGGGACCTTCTTTTAATTTTGACACTTTGATCTTCGTGGGAGGACATGCAAGTACCTTCCATCTATTTAAATGTGTTTCTGAACATAAAATAAATGGAAGATAGGATGAGAGGTTATATAAACTCATTTTGCCTTGTAAAAGATTTTTAAAAATTCAAGATTTTAACTGACCAATTCATTAACACATCTCTCTGGTTAAATTACATAAATATATTTTTTGTGCAATAAATATTTTTTGTACAAAATATTTTTTGTTCTCTCTCTCTGGTGCTGACAGCCATACAAGGCTACTCTGTACCATGGAATCTAAGCCTGAGGCTGGTAACCTAATGCTGCAAACAAAACTGTTTAAGACTGACTCCTGCAAGATGTCCTTATGAAACTGAGAACCACACTGAGTTCTTTGGTTGGCCCTAAGAGCTCTGGGATGGGTCCTCTGTGATGGAAGGCCACACTGGGAGCCATGCCAACCAGATTACCTAACAAATGCATGTCCTGTTGTGGGTGCTGGTGCATACCCTCTGGGACTGTACTTCTTAGATAAGAATCATGACATGGCCTCTGCCCTAGAAGGCACTGAGGCCAGCTTCAGCTTACTGGTCAAGCTGTACTGTGCTTGAATTTATGCCCCAGGCCAGAAAAAAAGATTTGTACAGACCCTTAAGGAAAAAGCCTTCTGACTCTATAATGTGCTCAGGAAATGCTCAGGAAATTGTTCTCTTTGGAGCAATGGCTGGGGCTCATGGAACACTCTTCCAGGCAGGCCTGGACCTTCTGCTAGAGATGATTTTGATCGTGACTATGGGCAACTGTTGCTTGAGGCTAATTACGCTGTTCTTGATGTAACTCTTCAAAAATGGACCCAAGTTCTTGATGGAGTAGACAATGTTTTTGCTTGAACCCTGAAAAATGCACAGGGTTGAGGGGTCTGGAATCTGGCCCAAATCCTGTGTGATCTGTTGGGACTGACCACGGGCAGTTACAAAGGCTCAACCTGACTGGCCTCACTCAGAGAAAGCTGACCTTTCCTTACCAAATACAGCACACAAGCATAGCCAGTGCATTTCAACCTCTCAGAGGGAGTCGTGGAAGAGGACCAGACCTTGGCCGGCCATATTTTATGAATAGGGGATTTCTAGCCCAGGAAACTCCATTTGGAGGCCTCTTTATCTGGGGTCTTGGCCAGAGGCCTTCCTCCTGTACCCTAAACCTTCTTATGGAGCAAGGAGGAAACTTGATGACACCATTTCTCCACTCTGACTCAGGATGTAGTATTTGCACCCCTGGCCTTTCCCTCTCCCCCATTCCTTTCTCTTCCTGTACCACCAGGTCCATAAAACACCAGGGCCTTTGGTTTGGGGCTCCTTTTGTAATGAGATCACTCCCTGAGTCTGTACCAGTGGAGCTGACCTTTGCCCTGTGCAGTTCCATGGGGATAAATGTAATGGGGTGGATGTCAGAAGTTACTCTGGTTTAATCTCTTGCTTATACAATCTTGGTTAATGATTATAGGATTGGCTTGGCTTTCCTGTTGGCTTGTTGCTTTATTTGACTACACAGACACCTGGAAACTCAGCTGTCTCCAACTCAGCTTAGTTCCTGACAGAAATACAACTAATGTTTGTGTATAGAACTTTTAGCCTGCAACCTTGCCAAGTTAAGTATTAGTTCTTATCTTTAGCAGATCCATTAGCATTTACTTTGTACAGGATCATGTCACCTGACAACATGATTTGACATATTCCTTTCTAAACCAAATGCCTTTTATTTATTTTTCTTGCTTAATTGCCTTTACTTGAACTTCCAGTACAATGCTGAACAGAAGCAAAAAAGAGACTATTTTATCTTGTTCCTTTTTATCTTATGGGGAAAACATCCAGTCCTTAAAAATTAATTATGCTTTTAGCTGTGGGTTTCTCATGTGCCTTTCATCAGACTGAGGGAATGATCTCAAGTTTCTAGTTTTTCAAATGCCTGTGTATGTCTATGTATTTATCAGGAAAAGTTGTTGGAATGGTCAAATATTTTAAATATGTATAACAAGAGATCATGGTGTATTATATTGAATTTTGATTGTTAAGACAACCCTGGTTTCCTAGAATTAATCCCATTTGGTCATGGTGCTTAATCTTTTCCTGTTTGATGGATCCGGTTTCTCATGCTTGTTGAGGATTGTCATGTCTATATTCATAAATATATTGGTTTGAGTTTTCATGTCATGTAATATCATTGGTATCAGTGATACTGACATAGAATGAGTTGGAAAATGTTCTATTTTCCTTCCATGTTTTGCAAGATTTTTATGAAGTAATTGTATTAATTCTTGTTTTTAAAAATTTAGTATAATTAACTCATATCAATGTGGCCCACAGCTTTATTTGGTAAGTTTTAAAATTACTAACTTAACCTCTTTATTTATTATAAATCTATTCTGATTATCTATTTTGTGTGTATGTTAGTAGATTGTGTCTTTCTAGGAATTTGTCCTTTTATCTGTGTTTTAATTATTGGCATGCATTTGTTCACAATATTCCCTAAAAATCTTTTTCCTATTTGTAATGTTGACAATTATGTTTCATTAAAACTCTGATTTTAGCAATTTCAGTCTTATTTTTTTTCATGCTGGCCAGTCTAACTAAAGTTTGTCAATTTTGTTGTCATTTTTCAAAACACCAAACTTTTACTTTCATTTTTGATTTTCTATTTTCAATTTCATTGATTTCCATCCTAATTTATATTATTTTATGTCTTCTGCTTGCATGGGGTTTAGTTCAATTTTCTTTCAGAATGAATAATTGGCAGTTAAATATTGCCAAGAAATAGATGCAAATATAAAGAGAAAATAGCATTCAATTCTCCCACTCTCCAAATAAGAGTGGTGACTCTCAACATTGCATTTTAATCCAGAAACTGGATTAAACATATTAAACAATGTAACAGTCAGGTTTTTGTCAATATTGGCAAATACTTGAGAAAAACATTTAAGGAGAGGAAAGATTTATTTTGCCTCATGATTTCAGTCTACAGTTAGCCAATTCCATTGCTCTGGGCCTGAGGTGAGGCAGAACATCATGGTGGAGACTCCTGGAAGAAAGCTGCTCAACTCTTGGCAGATTCCAGGAGATAGATAGATAGATAGATAGATAGATAGATAGAAACATGCAGAGGGGCTGGAGAGAAGATGAAACCTTACAGGGCATATCCCCTGTGACCTACTTCCTCCAACTAGGTTCTACTTCTGAACACATGAGACTTTGGGGGACATTTCAGATCCAAGTTATAACAAAGAGTTTTCAGTGGGGAGGGGCAATGGAGGGTAAATTATGATAATTGTTTTCACTGTAATTTTGCCTGATTTCCAGAGCTTCTAGAAAACCAAAGTAAACTCTAAGCAAGCAGAAGAAAATATATGGATTAGAATAGATACAAATGAAATTAAAAATAGGAACAAATATTCAAATTCTATTTAAACAATTACTAATTTTTATGTCAAATTTCTAATTGTGAAATTTTCCTGAATTTTTTATTCTGAAAAACATGTGTTTTAAGAAGAAAGCTCTACCCAAGCAGCATGCTAACTCCACTTCACATGGCTCTCTTCCTCTGCAATGTTCTGTGGAAGGCATCCTTCACCTGAGTATTCCTCAGACTATAGATGAGGGGATTCAGCATTGGGTTAAACAGACTGTGAAACAATGACAGCATTTTCTCTTGCTCCTCTCGTTGATCAGAATCTGGGACCATGTAAACCAACATTGCTATACCAAAAAAGAGTCCGACCACGCAGACGTGGGAGGAGCAGGTAGAGAAGGCCTTGCTGCGGCCCTCCTTTGACTGAATCTTTAGGATGGCCCGGAGGATGTGTACATAGGACAGAAGCATTAAGCAAAGGGGACTGACTAAGACAATAAAAGAGGCAACCAGGATGACCACTTGGTTGATCCAGGTGTCAGCACAGGCCAGCTTGAGGACAGACAGGATTTCACAGAATAGGTGGTTCACTGCCCGTGGCCCACAGAAGGGCAGTCTTAGGAGGAGATTTGCATGGACCACAGAGAGGGTAAATCCACATGACCAGGAAGCAGCAGCCAGCACGGTGCACACTCTCCAGCTCATGATGACAGTGTAGTGCAGGGGGTGGCAGATGGCCACATACCGATCATAGGACATCACCGCCAAAAGCAGGCACTCTGTAGCAGCAAAAGCCAAATATAAAAACGTCTGCATTATGCATGGAATGAAGGAGATGGTTCTTGTTTGGTTCACAAGGTTTGCCAGCATCTTAGGAACATTGTTGGTAGCATAGGAAATATCAAGAATGGCCAGGTGTGAAAGGAAGAAGTACATGGGTGTGTGTAGTCTGGGATCCAGGCAGATGAGTCCCAAGATTATGCCATTTGCCAGCAGGCTGAAGATGTATAACAGGGAGAAGATGCAAAAGAGGAACATTTCCAGCTCTGCACTGAGCTGGAATCCCACCAGGATGAATTCTGTGACCCATGACTGGTTGCCTTCCATTCCTCACTGTCAGTCTGTCAGGAAGTGAAGTGGAGAGAAAGATCAGAGCTCGAAAATCAATGGAAGTCAGATGAATTTATCTCAAATGAACTCAGAGGAATGTTGCATGCTTGTTCCTATTTGACAGCTTCCCCACTTCCCATCAGTGACCTGTGTGTTTTTAACACATTATTATGAAATAAATTTGAACATACAGAAAGTTTCAATAATTACGCAAAAAACTCCTATATACTTTCACCTAGATTCAACATACATTACTATTTCTTTCTTATTTGTTTTATACTTTCTTTCTACCTATTTATATTTTTGAACCATTTGAAATTATGCTATAGACATGAGCCCCTTTACCTGTAAATTTCTCATTTTTAAATGAGGATATTTGATATTCACTCACCTAGCCACAGTATAGTTATAAAAATCAGGAAATGTAATTACATGTTTCTTTCCTCTTTCCTCCTCCTTCCATCCAGGACTTAATCCAAGATTGCATGTTATATTTCATATCACCGTCTTTATTTTCCTTGGATGTGGAATATTTACTCAGCCTTTTTGTTCCTTTCCAATCATTGATATTTTGAAGAGTGTGCAGAATTTTTTAGTAGAATGTCCCTCAAATCGGTAGTGTATGATGTTTCCCATATTGAGATTTAGATTATTCACTTTCTTTAGAAAAATGAATTGTCCTCCTTAGTGCATTATAACCAGGTGCATAATTTTAATTTTCCCATTTCTGGGACAAATGTAACATGGATCACTTGGTGAAGATAATGCTTCCCAAATATCTTCAGTATACAATGATTATTTTTCTCTAGTTAATTTATGGGGCACCAACTATAATTTTTATATAACTATCTTGTTTTTCATAAAGGAACTGGTCACTAGTTTCTTTCAATCACTAGTTTAGTATCTATTGATTATCATGTCTGATTCAATTATTAGTAATGGTGATTGAAAAATCTCAGGTCTAACTAACCTCAAGACAATAAAAGATAGGAAATAATTAAAATCAGAGCTGAAATTAAATGAAATGGAGAATAAAAAAACTAGAAAAAGGATCAATGCAACTAAAGTTGTTTTTTTGGAAAAGTAAGAAAATACATAACACCCTAGCCAATAAAACCAAAAGAAAGAAAGAAATAACCAAAATTCATAAAATAAGAGGTAAAAAATGAGATATCACCAGAGTTAGCATGGAAATCAAGACAATCATTAGGATCTACTTTGAAATTTATATTCTATTAAACTGGAAAACCTGGAAGAAATCTGCAAATTTCTAGACAGATACAACCTACCTAAATTGTACCAGGACTATACAGAAAACCTAAATAGACAAATAAAAAATGAAGAGATTGAAGCAATAATAAAAACCTCCCAACAAGGAAAACCCCTGGACCAATTGGATTCCCAACTGAATTCTACAAGACATTTAAAGAGGAACTAATACCAATGCTTCTCAAATTTTTCCATGAGATAGAAAGAAATGGAATATCCCCAGACTCATTCTACAAATCCAGTTTTACCTTAATACCAAAACAGAATACATATACCTCAAGGAAAGAAAATTACAGACCAATATCAAAATTCTCAACAAAATATCGTCAATTTGATTTGAAAGCCACATCACAAAGATTGTGCACAACAACAATGTTGGTTTTATCCCAGGGATGCCAGTTTGATTCAACATACAGAAGTCAAAACATGGTAATTCACATAAATAGAAGTGAGTACAAAAATCACATGATCGCCTCAATAGATGCAGAAAAAGCAGTTGACAAAATGCACCACCCATTCATGTTAAAATTACTGAAGAAATTAGGGATATAAATGATTTGCCTCAACATTATAAAGACAATTACAACAAATTCAAAGATAACATCATACCAAATGGTGAAAAGCAGTATTTTCTCTAAAATCAGTAACAAGGCAAGGATACCCACTATCACCACCCCTATTAAATATAGTACTTAAAATTTTACCCAGAGCATTTGGGCAAGAGAAAGAAATTAAAGGGATACAATACAATCAGGGAAAAAAGAACTGAAATTGTCTCTGTTTGCAGATGACATGATCCTGTATTGAGAAGACCCAAAAGGACTCAACCAGAAGACATCTAGAGCTGATAAACAAATTCAGAAAAGTAGCTGGATATACAATCAATGTACAAAATCAATATCTTTTCTATATACCAACTATGAACCCACTGAAAAAGAAATCCAGAAAAGAATTCCATTCATGATAGCCTTAAAAAGGAAAAAGAAAAGAAATAGGAATAAATCTAACCAAGGAGGTAAAAGACCACTACAATAAAAATTATAGAACATTGAAGAAAGAAATTGAAAAAGATCTTAGAAAATGGAAAGATCTCCCATGTTCTTGGATAGGCAGACTAAATATTGTCAAAATTGGCTTATTACGAAAAGCAATATACAGATTTAATGCAATCCCTATCAAAATATGAGTTATTCTTCAAGGAACTAGAAACATCATCCTAAAATTCATATGGAAGAACAAAAGACTCAGAAAAGTCAAAGCAATTCTGAGCAGTACTGGAGATATCACTATATCTGATTTCAAATTATACTACACAGCTATAGTAACAAAAAGGGCATGGCATTGGCACAAAAACAAACACATAGAACAATGGAATAGAATAGATGATACAGAGACAAATCCTCATACTTACAACCATTATTTTTGACAAAGGTGCCAAAAATATACCTTGGCAAGAAGACAGCCTTTTAAAAATATGGTGTTTGGCTGGGCGTGGTGGCGCACGCTTGTAATCCCAATACTTGGGAGGCAGAGACTGGAGCTACTTAGTGAGGCCCTCCGCAGCTTCGTGAGATCCGGTTTCAAAATAAAGGATAAAAAATAGGGCCGGGGGTGTAGCTCGGAGGTAGAAGGTCCCTAGGTTCAATCCCCGGTACCGCAAAAAAAAAAAAAAAAAATGGTGTTTGGGAAATTGGATATCCATATCTAGAAGAATGAAATTGGACCCCTATTTCTCACCCTGCACAAAAGTAAACTCAAGATGGTTCAAAGTCCTAGAAATTAGACCAGAAATGTTGCAATTACTAGAAAAAACACAGGGCCAACTCTCCAACCTATAGGCACTGGTAGAGTCTTCTTCAATAAGAGCCCAAAGCTCAGGAAATAAAACCAAGAATCAATAAGCAAAATGACATCAAATTAAAAAGTTTCTGCACAGCAAAGAAAACAATCAAGTCTGAAGAGAGAATCTTCATAATTGGAGAAAATCTTTGCCAGTTCATTCTCTCATAGAGGACTAATATATAGAATATATAAAGAGCTAAAAAACCTTACCTCTATAAAAATATAATAACCCAATAAAAATGGGCAATTGAACTGAACAGACATGTATCAAAAGAAGAAATATAAATGGTCAACAAACATACGAAAAATGTTCAGCATCATTAGCAATCAGGGAAATGCAAACCAAAACAACAACATTGGGATTCCATCTAACTCCAATTAGAATGGTAATGATCAAGAATACATGCAATAATCAGTGCTGGTGAGGATGTGGGGAAATAGGAATTCATACATTGTTGGTGGAGTTATAAATTAGTACCACCACTAGGGAGAAAGGAGTTGTAAATTAGTAACATCTCTGAGTACAGAGGTTCCTCAAAAGACTAGAAAAGGAGCCACTACATGACCCAGCTATTCCACTCCTCATTATCATTCCAAAAGAATTAAAGTTAGAGTACTATAGTGCTATTTGCATACCCATGTTTATAGCAGCACAATTCACCATAGTCAAATTATGGAACCAACCTAGGTGTCTGTCAACAGATGAATGGATAAAGAAAATATGGTGTATACAGACAATGGAGTTTTACTCAGCAATAAAGAAAAATAAAATTTTGTCATCTGTAGGAAAATGGATGGAACTAGAGAATATTATATAAGTGAGATCAACCAGTCTCCGAAAGTCAAGAATCATATGTTGTCTTTCACATGTGGAAGCTAGAGAGAAAATAGGAAAGAAAAGGGACTTCAGATAGAAGAGGAGAGAGACCAGTAGAATAGTGGAAGGAAATTGGGAGGAAGGGGGGAGAAAGGAGGCTTGAAGAAGGAAATATATCAATTATTGTTATGTTCATATTTGAAGTTATCACTACCGATCTCACTAACAGAGGGAGAGCAGAGGGGAGTGGGATGGGATCTGGAGGGAGACACACCAAGTGATGTATACATATATAAATTTATCATTTTGAATCTCACTTTGTTGTATAATTATAATGTACCAATACAATAATTAAAAATGGTAAGAAAATGCCGGGTCCTAACTCTATCATTGCTTTTACACTTAGTTATTTTTTATTCAGTGAGTTAAATTTCATTACTGTCATCTTTTTAATAGAGAAAAATTAAGTATAAAATCAGGGATTACTTTATTAGATACAACTAGTGTGTTGCTTTTTTTTTTTTTGCGGTACTGGGGATTGAACCCAGGGGCGTTTTACCTCCGAGCTACACCCCCGGTCCTATTTTTTTATACTTTATTTTTGAAACCGGGTCTCACAAAGTTGCGGAGGCCTCTCTAAGTAGCTGAGGCTGGCCGCGAACCCGGATCCTCCGGTCTCCGCCTCCCAAGTACTGGGTTTACAAGTGTGTGCCACCACACCTGGCTAGTGTGTTGTTTTTTCTAAGTTTATTAAATAAATTGAATAGAATTCAGAATGCACTATTGAACAAAATGCAAAAATGGCAACTAAAAGCAATAATTCTGTTTTACACAGCATAAATCAACATAAAGTATTGTATATGAGTAAGATTTATTGGCTTTGAAATGAATTTTCTGTTTCAAACATCTATGGGTCTATGGAAGTATTGTTGGGAAAGGCCAACTACTTTATAATTTACTTTTGATGTTTTTGCTTGTTTGTTTGCTTTGGTACTGGGGATTGTACCCAGGGAAATTCTATGTCCTAGACAACTGTACCCCCAGCCATTTTTATTTATTTATTTTGAAACAGGGTCTTGCTATGTTGCTGAGGGTCCTGCTAAATTGCTGAGGCTGGCCTTGAACCTGCAATTCTATCTCAGCCTCCCAAGCACTGGGATTACAGGCATGGACTGATGCTTAATTTTTATGTTTTTGGATCCTTCAAACTTGTGTTTCTGCTCTTTTCACTTGGTTCTATCATTTTTTGAACATTTGTTTCAGGCTTGTGTTGTACATTCCCTACTTCCACACAAAACAGCCATTTTTCAAAAAAAAAGGCCCAATTATTTTTAAAGAAAAATCATATTTATAAACCAATATCTTAAATTTATTGGACTTTCAATAGTTTATATTTATCATGGTAATATATATTTTATCATGATTTTTATCATGAAAATATGAAGTTCTGGTAGCCTTATTTAAAATTAAAAGCATACAATTTGGGAAGGTCTGGAAATTGTTACAGAGGCTAAAACATTCTCAAGATTACTAAAGAAAACTGCATATAACATAACTGACTTCCTTTATGGAGACAAATCCATTTCACTAAATTAAAATTAGCATTGAAGAAAATGACTTTGATATTATTTACTATTTTAGTAAAAGTACATGTTTATAATCCTAACACCTTATTAATCATCATGATGGCTTTTATTATTTTCTCACTTTTAATCTTATTTTGAAAACTCCAGTGTCAAACAATTTAGATGTAGAGATTAGTGTTTCAGGTATGGTTCATTGTGTGAGTAAGTTGGTAACCAGTCATGCCAAAATTGACATCTAGTTTTAAAAGTCGGTAACCAATCGTGTAAAATTTGACATCTAGTTTTAAAAGTTCCTTAGAAAAACATTATGAAGCTCAAGTTAAAAGGCTGAGATAATACCTTGAAACATACACTCAACTGTGATCGTTAATAATTGAATAAACATTTTTACCACATGACTATTTTCATATACAGTATTAACTTAAAAATCATATGAAAAGTAGCCAGTAGCACACACCTGTAATTCCAGTACTTGGGAGGCTGAGACACGAGGACCTCAGTTGTGAGGTCAGCTTCAGCCACTTAGCAAGACCCTCAGCAATGTAGTGAGACCCTGTTTCAAGATAAAAAATAAAATAGGGCTGGAGGTGGGTTCAATCCCCAGTACCACAAAGAATTATATGAAAAGTGCTGTTTATGTCTATCACTTAGAAATATATCATGAACCATTTTCCATGCTAAAATATTTATTAACAGTCTACTTTGAATACAACTTTCTATCATTTTCTATAATACAAATATTATAATTCATTTCATATGTTGCCTTGTCATAGGATTGTGTTCCATATGCTTCAGTAATTCAATTATATAGAGAGATAGATAAGTAGAAATCTATTTGCTATTTTTTTTCCATGAAATCCTATACTAAATGCTGAGGCTTGGAAATGTTAAACCAAGCCAATTAAACTATTGATCTGTATATCCATGTAAAGGTATCTATCTCTAGTCACCTAAAAATCAAACACGCAAAGAGTCCAGATGTATTAAAGCTTATCGCTGTAGAAACCAGCCAATGGGAAGGGGTGCGTAAGGCAGCAGTCGTGACTGTGTAGTGCCAAGTTCACTTTCCCACGTTGCTGTCTCACTTTTATGGGGCCTGCTTTCCTGCTGACTCCCAGAGGGGCATAAATCCCCTTCATGCTTTTCACGAAAACTCTAAAATAAGCTTCCTTTGGTTTATTCTTCCTTCAGCATGATGCTAAATACTGAGAAACAAAACATATTAAATGGACATGAATGCCCCACAGAGTTTAAGAACACCCTGTCCTCTAATGTGTGTAGTTACTTGGTTACCAGGCTGAAATTCTCTCCTATTCTACCTGCGACCCTGACCTATCTACCTTCTAAGTCAAAGAAGTGACCCAATCGTAGGTGACATTCATTTGTGTTTCTTACTCCCCATCCAGATGGTTCCATGTGAAAGGACCATCCCAACTCCACTCTTGATTTCCTTTTTTTTTTTTCTTTTTGTGGTACCGGGGATTGAACCCAGGGGCATTCTACCTCCGCGCTACACCCCCGGCCCTATTTTTTATACTTTATTTTGAAACCGGGTCTCACGAAGTTGCGGAGGGCCTCAGTAAGTAGAGAGAGCGAGACAGAGAGAGAGAGAAAGAGACAGAGAGAGAGAGAGAGAGAGCTGAGGCTGGCCGTGAACCCGGATCCTCCGGTCTCCGCCTCCCAAAGTACTGGGATTACAAGCGTGCGCCACCACGCCCGGCCTTGATTTCCTTTTTAGATGTCTTTCTATCTATGTTATGAAGGACAAGAGGTAGGGATTTCTCAAATTATATTTAATCCAGTGTTTTCTTCTGAATTCCAGTTTCTGGCTTGATAAGAACTTCACCATACATTAAATGAAAGAGAATGCTTTTACTCACACAGTAATGACAAGATAAACATTTTAAAATAATCAATACAGTAGCACTTAAAAATGGTGCAAATATAGAGTTTCATTCATGGCTTTCAGCAAGGCTTCTGTGGATCAGAGGATGCATTTCCATATAGTTATGAGTTAAATCTCCTACAATGATGAATACCATTTTTGATACTTATTATTGATTCCATTTTTTATTGCATGAGAATGTAAGATGGATTTAGTTTAAAGAGTGAAGAATTTTGAGTGTTCCTTTGGAGTATATGAAGGATAGGTAAATGAAAATTCTTTTAGTAGACCTATATTTGAGTTGGAAAATGCATATGGGTCTTTCTTTTTTTTTTATATTCACACATTGCTCATTTAGCCCTCCTCCAAATCCCACCCTATTCCCTCCCCCTTCCCTCCCTTTCGTGCTCATATGGTCATATGGTAGGTTCATTCCCATTCTTCTGAGGATCCTCCACACTGTTTTCCACAGCGGTTGCACTAATTTGCAATTACCAACAGTGTAGTAGAGTTCCTACTTCTCCACATCCTCGCCAGCATTTGTTGTTGTTTGTGTTTTTAATTATTGCCATTCTAATTGGCATTAGGTGAAATCTCAGGGTAGTTTTGATTTGCATCTCTCTGATTGCTAATGATGTTGAACATTTTTTCATACATTTATGGGCTATTTGTATTTCTTCTTCTGTGAAGTGTCTATTTAGTTCACTTGCCCATTTTTTGATTGGGTTATTTGTTTTTTTAGTGGTGATTTTTTTAAATTCTCTGTATATTCTAGATATGAGTCCTCTATCAGAGGGGTAGCTGGCAAAAATCTGCTCCCATTCTGTCGGCTCTCTGTTGAGGTTCTTGATTGTTTCCTTTGCTGCACAAAAGCTCTTTAGTTTAATGCAATCCCACTATTGATCTTCATTTTAGTTTCCTGTGCCTTTGGGGTCTGGTTGAGGAAGTCTTTACCTGTGCCTATGTGTTGAAGTGTTGAGCCTATGCCCTCTTCGAGTAGCTGAAAGGTCTCTGGTCTGATTTCTAGGTCTTTGATCCAACTTGAATTGACTCTTGTATAAGGTGAGAAAGTGGGGTTTATTTCTATTTTTCTGCATATGGTTAGCCAGTTTTGCCAGCACCATTTGTTGAAGAGGCTATCCTTTTTCCAGTGGGTGTTCTTAGCCCCTTTGTCAAAAATCAATTGGTTCAGAGTCTTCTATTCTGCTCCATAGATCTATGTGTCTGCTTTTGTGCCAATACCATGTTGATTTTATTACTATGGCTTTGTAGTATAGTTTGAAGTCAGGTATTGTGATGCCTCCTGCATGGTTCTTGTTGCTGAGGGTCTTTCAAGTATTATCTGTAGTTACACAGTGTGTCTATCCACTGGCCTCACTGTACAAGTCTGAAGGAGGTTTCCAGTGGAGTCATAGGTCTCTTTACTGGAAGGGTTTTCTTGCATGTTTACAATCAGTTTCTGTAAAGAGAAAGGTTGCAGCTTGCCTGATCTTGTTTAGGCCCCTTTTAAAGCCTACTGGATAGATGGTCAGTAATGAGGGTCTTTTCTAGTCTACAAAATTATAGCAGATTTATAAGGGTAGGCTCTTCAGGAAACTTTTACAGGTATAGGCTTGGTCAATAATAACAGATAAAAGAGTTATATCCTCACTATGAAGATATAGACAATCCTCCAAATAAGATCAAACATGAAGAGGCATTGGTGCCACATGTCATTTACCTGCAAAGAGATACCCCTTCACTAGATAATGAATGTTTATATGTCTGATATTTCTTTATGTCTCTTGTAATAACTAGAATAGTTGTAGATAAAACAGATATCCAGAAATTTGTTTAATTAGATTAATGACATTTTATTCAGTTAAAGATTTAATTATTCTTATATAATATGTATATTAAGTGTATATTATATACTCTGCATATTAAAATATAATATACAGTTATAATTTTTTTTTTTGCGGTACCGGGGATTGAACCCAGGGGCGTTCTACCTCCGCGCTACACCCCTGGCCCTATTTTTTATACTTTATTTTGAAGCCAGGTCTCACGAAGTTGCGGAGGGCCTCACTAAGTAGAGAGAGAGAGAGAGAGAGAGAGAGACAGGAAGAGAGAGAGAGACAGGCAGAGAGAGAGAGAGAGAGAGAGAGAGAGCTGAGGCTGGCCGCGAACTCGGATCCTCCGATCTCTGCCTCCCAAAGTACTGGGATTACAAGTGTGCGCCACCACGCCCAGCGCCAGTTATAATTATTAACCAAGACATTGTTTCTACTTTCAAGCAATTACAATTTGATCCCTGGAAGATTTAAAATAATTAAAAACAGTGCTCATAAAGAATAAAATTAAATGAACACAATGAGGTGGATTATATTAAATCTGTAGATTAAATGGTCCTGTTTAAATGTGTTTCAATCTGTAGTGGATCTAATGATGCCCTCCAAAGAGATGTGCCCACATCTTCATCCCCAGTACCTGTGAACACTGCCTTTCTTAGATAGAGGGCTTCTGCAGACATGATTAATTTAAGGATCATTAGACGAGACTTCTCAATTTTATGGGTGGGCCCTAATTCCAATGACAAGTGTCCTTAAGAGATAAAAGCAGGAGGATATTTGAACAAACTGGAGTGATGTGAAGAAGGAGCATGGAGAGATGTGGCCAGAAATTAAAGAATGTTGACATTGGCCAGAGGCGGGAGAGAAGAGTAACTACTCTCCCTCAAGCCCCATAGGGAGCATGGTGCTTCTGGATTTCAGACTTCCAGTGGACTCCAGAATTGCCAAAGAATAAATAACTATTGTTTTAAGCCACCACATTCATGGTAATTTCTATACCAGCCATAAAAAACTAACATCTTATACCCACTTCGAATTCATTCTTATAAGAATATAATTTCAGATAATTTGCTCTTGGAGAAACTAGTATGAAGGCAAAAATACCTCAGAAACAAGTTAAAAGACACATGTCTTTAACATTATGAACTTTCACAAACTCTAAGGGAATGAGCAATTACATGGACAGTGTTTTTTTTAATTTTTAGAACAATGGCTCAATGAAACAGAGGAAATAATTAATAGACTGTTTTTTTTTTTTTGCGGTACCGGGGATTGAACGCAGGGGCGTTCTACCTCCGCGCTACGCCCCCGGCCCTATTTTTTATACTTTATTTTGAGACCGAGTCTCACGAAGTTGCGGAGGGCCTCACTAAGTAGAGAGAGAGAGAGAGAGACAGAGAGAGAGACAGGGAGAGACAGGCCCGCGCACGCGAGCTAAGGCTGGCCACGAACCCGGATCCTCCTGTCTCTGCCTCCCATAGTACTGGGATTACAAGCGTGCGCCACCACTCCCGGCTTGTTTTTTTTTTGTAAGTATATTACATTTGAGAAGGGTTCTATGTAAATAAACATAAAATTGTTTTTGCTACAATAAATATTCCTACAGTATGCAAAGGGTAGGATACAACACCCACATTGCAGAATTTTCTTAGATATCGTTTTGCACAATATGCAATATATGAAACATATTTAATTTCTGATAGTCATTAGCCTTTAATAATAAAGGCTAGCGATACTGCTAAAGATAGTTTAGTTTATTGCTACTCAGTGAGAATGTTTGATGCTTGACATATTCAGTATTGTTATTTTTGTGTCTGAATTAAGAAATCTTTTTATTTTCATTTTCATTTCCATTTTGCCACTTAAAATAGACAACCAAAAATGATGATAGAATAAAATCCTTAAGCAGTTGCCATAATGGAATAGGAGAAGAAAATATCACTGTGATGATGTCTAAAATTTCACATTCCCCGCAGAGTAAATAAAACTGCAGCTTGGAAACCAAAAGGTTTCCATGATGAGTCTGAGTAATTTCCATCCAGACAGCCCTAGCCCCCCAGGATGTTTCCCTAGCAAGGGAGCTTTAATTCTATGCCTCCAACTCTTAGTAGCAGTTTTGACGACTGACTCATTGTATACTGTTTTGTAGTAGGAAAAATACATATGTTAAATAGAGTGATTTCAAGTCTGATAGTTATCACCAGAGGATGATAAACTGGGATAGTTCCAAAAAGAAATAATTATGACAAACTTACCTCTAATAGTTTCGGCAAGGAAAATAGTTACTGCTACTAGAATTTTCTTTTAGTAAAATCTTTGAAGGAGGCTTTTCTGGCCATTAATATCTTCCTTTAGGCTAGGTAATATGTCAAGTTCTTGAATTAACTGTGCTATTTCAGAGTCTTATTCAGATACAAGGTCTGGATATACCTCTCCCTCCTGAGTCCCTTCTCATGGAGGCAACTGTGCCAGCTCTGGCCACACCATCAGCTCACCTTGGGAGGTGGTGGGAGAGACAAGGGATCCTGGGACCCCCTGTCCACAGCACAGCAGGCAGAGGTTCTGAAGGTACAGCGCTTTGTTGTCTTTCCCCACTATCTGTGAGGCACGCTGAGAATCAGGAGGGAGATCGCCCAGGGCTGTCATTCCTCTGGCAAGGCTATGGTGGTTTCTGCTGTCATCCTCTTCTGCTTCAACTTCCCACACTCAAAACCAGGTCCCAGCACAAATGAATCCCTTCAACTTGAGACGTTGTTAGCACTGGATTTTCCCCCAAGGAAAATACTTCAACATAGAAAATAAAAACCCAGAGATGAGAAACATACCTTTAAAATGGGTATAGAATCCTATTCCTTCTGGCAGCCTTCATAGCATGGAATCCCAGTTATGGGAGGATTCACTGGATTTCAGGCTTCTTTCACAAACCTCAGGAGCACAGCTTTTATTTTGGAATCAGAGAAATAAAAACAAAAACATCCCTGTTCTGTTGAGAGTTCAGATTCCCAGAAGGATCCTAACATACCAAGTCTATCTGTCTTTTCCCTGAGGGATGGTGATGTTCTGAATCTTCTCTCCAAAGAGCAAAGATGGTATCTAATTGTTCCTGGAGGAAAAGTTTTCAGGATCAGGCAGGACAGATGTTAGAAGCACACTGCTTCTGCACAAACTTTTAAGTGTCTCATGGGTCACGAACCTGAGGACAGATCTCACAAAATACAATACACAAATTCTTAACATTGTTATGGCTCCATGACTTCATGCTTCTCTGCAGTCCACTTCTGTACAACACAGTTATATGAGAGGCTGTGGTTTTTAGATGGGGGGGAAGTATTGCCATCCTGAGAAGAAATAGCTCTCGCAACGCCAGTGCATCTCTATGTGCAGAAGGACTTGATGATTCAATGACGAAGGATGATGGTAGCCATAGCAACAATGACTGAGTGCTCACTTTACGTCAGAAAATGTGCTCCAGGCTTTAATTGCACTCTACCCTTTAAGCTAGTCATTATCCTCTCTTTTTTTTTGGCAGATATGAAGGCTTGTTTAAATATACTCTCAGCTAGTCTTTCAGTGTGGCCCAGGGACCTCGGAGAGTTGCTGAGAATATTTCAAAGGGTCTGCGGAATTAAAATTATTTTCACAATAATATTTAGACACTTTTTGCTTTTTTTAACCTTAATTCTCCGATGAGTACACACTGAATTTTTCTGGAGGTGAACTGATATGTGACATTCCAACATACAGGAAACAGGAAAAGATAGGAAATGTAATTGCCCACTATTAAGCCAAACACTTGAAAAATCACAAAAAATGTGATACAGCTACGTGTGTGTGCGTGTGCATGTGCATGTGCGTGTGTGTGTGTGTGTGTGTGTGTGTTACTGGGAATTTAACCCAGGGGCATTCTGTCTCTGAGCTACACTCCAGCCCTATTTTATTTTTTCTTTTGAAACAGAATCTTGCTCTGTTATTGTGTGTGCTGGCTTTCAACCTGTAATCCTCCTGTCTCAGCCTCCCAAGTACTGGGATTATGGGCATGTGCCAACACGCCCTGTTTGAAACAACTACTTCTTATTATTTCTTATAAAATAAAGGTTTTTTTTTAAAAATTAAGTACATTATTTATATTAACCTATAATGGAAGACTTTAAAATGAATTAAAATTAAATATTTAATAAACCCTCAGTGTTAATTTCTATTATGATAAATATCAACACCTATTCCTACATAAAGAAAATATCTACAGTGCCTCAGTAATTTTTAAGAGCTTTAACTTTAAAAAGTTTAAAGTTTTCCTGAGATGAAAACTAATATTGGAAGATCATTGCATTAAGTGAAAAGTCACCAATTTAGCAAGGGCAAGATCAATCTTCATTTAGCTCCAAAAGTGAATTCATTTTTTATTGTGATGCAGCAAATTAACAAAACCTTAGTGGTCTAAAACAGCATACACCTGTCACCTCACAGCTCCACTGGTCAGAGGTCTGGGCTGATTCCACTGGAGTCTCTGCGCAGGTGTCACAGGCTAAGTCCAGATTCGGCTGGGTCTGCAGTCCGCATCAGAGACTCAGAGGCTCTTCCATGTGCAATGATTGTTGGAAGAATTCGATGTCTTGTGATGGTGGGATTGAAGTCTCTGAGCCTGGCCTCAGCTCCTTGCTGCCACTCTGGTTCTTACACACCGATCCTCTCCATGCTGGTCAGCAGGGGGATGTCCAGTCCTTCAGACACTTCAGATCTTTCTGACTTCCTCCTCTACTGCTGCTAGAAGGAAATGCCCAGCATTTAGAAGGCTCACCTGACCATCACCAGGATAACCTCCACGTTTTAATATCACTCGATTTGCAAATCCCTTTACTGCAGTATCCTGGTAAGTGCTGGGCTGAATAGCAAGGATCTTAGGGGGCGTTTCATAGAAGTCTGCCGACCCCACAATGCCTTTTCTCTTAACCACTGAGTAACATTTTCTGTTTTAGATCCTACAATAACATCATTCTGTCCATGCTGTCTTTATTATTAGCCTCATACTGCTGCAGAATATAATAATAGTGTCCTTAAACACAAATTCAGAAGATAATTTCTATTTTTGTCTTACTCTAAGTGATATATTTTAAAGTTTCTATTTGAAATTTATATAAATTTAACTGTGTTAACCATTTCTTGTGCATTCTACCACATGACCCTGGCATAGACTCCCTTACAGAAAAATGAGCTTGCTTATTTATTTATTTATTTATTTATTTATTTATTTGTTTTGTGGTACTGGGGATTGAACCCAGGGGCATTCTACCTCCAAGCTACACCTCCAGCCCTATTTTATTTTTAATTTTGAAACAGGATCTCACTAAGTTGCTGAGGGCCTCAGTAAATTGGGGAGGCTGTCCTCAAACCTACGATCCTCCTGTTTCAGCCTCACAAGTACTAGGACTACAGGCTACTCCACCCAGATAGCATTTATATTTAGAGGAGCACTTATGTAAAGATATAGCAATAGTGTCAGTATAAATATTTCAGTCAATGATGGCATGCATATGTGATGGGGGCTGTCTCATAATATGCTATCACTTCATGATGTTATAAGCATCTTAGTTTGCAACAAACACTTTATAATGTTCACATGAAGGTGAAATCATTTAATGATGCGTTTCTCAGACTGTGTCTCCTTGTGGATAAGTGATGCATGACTGTACAACTCAACAGGTTGACACATCTGAGTCTTCTTAAAGTGAAATGTTCCAACGCGGAGACCAATTTATATTAGCAGTTATGTTTTTAAATGATTATGTTTTTAAATGGTGGCTAGATCATAATTGCACGCCCATTGGCGCTTTTCTGTTTTTCCTATTAATCCTGACATAGTGTCAAATCTCAGAGCTTGTCTTATTTTCTAGTGTGAAGAAGTCATTTGTCATCAATGTCTTCCAAGTATGGGCAGCTCCGATGGCCATACAGTCGTCAGCACCTTCGTCAACACCTGTTAAGATGCTGTTCAGAGAATCCTGAGCCAGTCACAGGCATGTGAAGAGTCAGAATCAGTGGTTACCTCTTTCTAGAAAGCTCTTTCCTGGAGGGCTCTGGGTCTGAGGATGAGAGCATCACTTAGTGAAACCATGTGACCTAGGCTGTTCCTTTACACTCCATCCACATTTTTTTTTCTAGAAACAGTCTGAGGTCTATCTTTATTTTGAAGCTATGCTAATGTTTCAAATCCAAAAGAATATTTTTTATTTCAATTTTTTCTTTTAGAGCCTCAAATCCTTATATTGAAAGTAGGATTATATTATGAAATGTATTATTAAACTGTTTTTTCACTGAATAAAATGAACTTTTTTAAAAAATAAACTTTTTTCTTGTATTGATGTTATATTTCAAGAAATATAACATCACATAAATATTCGATTACATCACAATTTTAAAATTCCTTACTTTTAGAGTTATTGGTTACTACTTATTTTTATTGGCATTGAGATAAATATTCTTACAAACCTTAGTTTGGCCTATAGTCATGATTATTTCCTTAGGCAATATTGGCCACATTGTAAAGATGAAGTTACAGATGCTAAAAACATAGACATTTTAAAGGTACTATTGATATTTTTCCTGTAGAAATTTGGTCCAATTTCAGTTCCTATTTATAGTGGGTGAGAATCAGTCGTGCCTTTTTCTCACATGATCACCAATATGAAGGATTCCCAGCTATAATCTTTATTAATCTGATACATGAACAATTTCATAGTTTAATTTTCTATTTCATCAATGTCTTAGCACAAGCATTTGAGTGTGGGAGCTGCACTCGCTCTCTGCTGTGCTCTGGGGGAGCAGCCATGGGTAAGTGGGTCTTATTGGGTCTTATTCTGAATAGGAGCTGGAGAGCAGAGGACAGGCTGTTATGTTTCCTTCCACACCTCACATTTCCATTTAGGGGAGGAAACTTCTATAACCTCAGAAGGAATCACTTTGGTACATACTGACGCCTGTCTGTCCCCTTTTTTTTTCGTTGTCTTTCTTTCTTTCTAACTTTCCTCTTTCTTCTTCTTCTTCTTCTTCTTCTTCTTCTTCTTCTTCTTCTTCTTCTTCCTTCTTCTTCTTCTTCCTCTTCCTCCTCCTCCTCCTTCTCCTTCTTCTCCCTCCTCTTCCTCCTCCTCCTCTTCTTTTCTTCCTCTTCTTCCTCTCTCTCTCTTCCTTTCCTCTTTTCTCACTGTGTTGCCCAAGCTGTCTTTGAATTCCTGGGTTCAAGTGATCTTCCTGCCGCTGTCTCCCAAGTAGCTGGGACCACATGTGCACATCACCTAGCCCAGCTGCTGAGGCCTTCTTTGAATGAGATAGTCAGGAAAGGTCTCTCTTATGAGGAGACATGTGAGTGGAACCCAAACGAAGGGGAGTCAAGTCTGAAAAGAGCCACAGGAATAGTTTCCTGCACAAGAGACAGGAGAGGAACAGCAAAGCCAAAGTCTTTGGGCAGAAGCACTTGGTGAATTCTCAGAACAGAAAGAAATCCAATGTGCCTGAGTCATAGTAGACAAGAGGTTGTACATCTTCATTGTAACCATGTGCAGATTTTTAAAAAATTGGAATTTATACAAAAGTTTATCAGTTGGTGATGGATTAAATATATTTGGCTATGTTTATAGCACAGGATATCATATGGCCATTGAAAAGATATCTATATAGTGAGATAAAAAATTATCCACATGGAGCCAATGTATGTGTGTATATGATGTGCTTACAGTTTGACATGTTTTCTGGATTTGATTTCTGTTGGTGGTTGAGGATTGTGATGTCTATAAGCACAAGGACATTGGTCCTGTAGTTTCATTTCCTGTAACTGTTGGGAAATGTTCTCTCTCCTTTTTTTCTATGTTTTGTCAGACTTTTTTTTTTGCTGAGGAAAGCACATTAATTCTTCTTTTTAAAATTTAATGTAATTAACCACTGTAACAATGTGGTCCATGACTTTATTTGGTAAGTTTTTTTTTTTTTTTTGCGATACCAGGATTGAACACAGGCTCCGCGCTATGCCCCCGGCCCTATTTTTTATGCTTTGTTTTGAAACCGGGTCTCACGAAGTTGCGGAGGGCCTCACAAAGGAGAGAGAGAGAGAGAGAGAGAGAGAGAGAGAGAAAGAGAGAGAGAGAGAGAGAGAGAGAGAGAGAGAGAGATAGGGAGAGAGAAAGCGAGAACTGAGGCTGGCCGCAAACCCGGATCCTCCGGTCTCCGCCTCCCAAAGTACTGGGATTACAAGCGTGCGCCACCACGCCCGGCTTATTTGGTAAGTTTTAAAATTACTAATTTAATCTCTGTATCTATTACAAATCTACTGTCATTTCTTAGTGAGTTGGTAGATTGTGCCTTTCTAAGAATTTGTCCTTTTGTCAAAAATTTTAATTATTGGCATGCAGTTGTTCACAGTATCCTCTGATAATCAATTTTCTATCTGTAAGGTTGACAATTATATTCGTCTACAGCTCTGAGTTTAGCAATTTGAGTTTTCTTAGTTCTGTCAGTCGATCTAGCTCAAGTTTGTTTATTTTATTGTTTTTTAAGAAAGAAAATTTAATTTATTTTTGGTTTCTATTTTCAATTTCATTTATATCCATTTAACTTATAGTATTTCATTTCTTCTGCTTTCTCTGAGTTTATTTCATTTTTTTGTTCAAAATGAGTAATTTGCAACAACATGCCAAGATACAGATACAAATATCAGGAGAAAGGAGAATCCTACTCTCCCACTCTCCAAATAGGAGTGACTTCCAACATTGGAATTTAATCTAGAACCTGGGCTCATATTGAATAGAGAAGGCATTAATCAGGTTTTTGTCACTATGCAAATACGTGAGAAAAACACCTTAGAGAAGGAAAGATTTACTCTGGTTCATGGTATAGAGGTCTCCGTCTATTTTTAGCTGGCTCCATTGCTCTGGGTCTGAGGAGAGGCAGAACATCATGGTGGAAGAGTAACACTGCTCAGCTCATGACAGCCACCACCAGGAAGGAGAGAGAGAGAGAGAGAGAGAGAGAGAGAGAGAATCAACCCTTCCAAGGACATGTCACCAGTGACCTACTTCCTCCAACTTCCTTCACTTTTGAACACATGAGACTTTGGGGAGATTCCAGATTCAAATGATAACAGTTTTCAGTGGGGAGGGACAATGGAGGGTAGTATAAATTATAATATTTTTTACTTTAATTTTGTCCTATTTCTAGAGTTTCTAAAAACCAAATAAAACTCTAAGCAAGCAGAAGTAATAAAATAAGAGAGATCCGAATAGACATAAATGACATTGAAAATAGAAGCAAAAGTTCAAATTCCACTTGAACAATTTTTACTTTTTATGTCAAACTTTTAGCTGGGAAATTTTCCTAAGATTTTGCTTCAGCAAACTCAGTTTCAAGAGGAAATCCCAGCTGGGTTTGGTTGTGCAGGCCTGTAATCCCAGTACTTGGGAGGCTGAGACAGGATTGCAGGTTTGAAGCTAGCCTCAACAACATAGCAAGAACCTCAACAAGTTAGCAAGACCCTGTTTCCAAATAAAAATAAAATAATATGCACAAGGGTTGGGGGTGTCACTCAGATATAGAATGCACCTGGGTTCAATGCCCATTATAAATAAAAGAAAAGAAAAGAAGGGGAGGAAAGCCCTACCAACCAGCATTGTATCCTCTCCTCACATGGCCCTCTTCCTCTGCAATACTCTGTGGAAGGCATCCTTCACCTGAGTGTTCCTCAGACTATAGATGAGGGGATTCAGCACTGGATTAAAGAGACTGTAAAACAGTGACAGCATTTTCTCTTGCTCCTCTCGTTGATCAGAATCTGGGACCATGTAAACTAACATTGCTATACCAAAGAAGAGTCCGACCACGCAGAGGTGGGAGGAGCAGGTGGAGAAGGCCTTGCTGCGGCCCTCCTTTGACTGAATCTTTAGGATGGCCCAAAGGATGTGTACATAGGACAGAAGCATTAAGCAAAGGGGCCCAACTAAGACAAAAGAAGAGCCAGCCAGAATGACCACTTGGTTGATCCAGGTGTCAGCACAGGCCAGCTTGAGGACAGACAGGATTTCACAGAATAGGTGGTTCACTTCCCGTGGCCCACAGAAGGGCAGCCTTAGGAGGAGAATTGCATGGACCAGGGAGAGGGTAAATCCACATGACCAGGAAGCAGCAGCCAGCACAGTGCACACTCTCCAGCTCATGATGACAGTGTAGTGCAGGGGGTGGCAGATGGCCACATACCGATCATAGGACATCACCGCCAAAAGCAGGCACTCTGTAACAGCAAAAACCAAATATAAAAACGTCTGCATTATGCATGGAATGAAGGAGATGGTTCTTGTTTGGTTCACAAGGTTTGCCAGCATCTTAGGAACACTGTTGGAAGCATAGGAAATATCAAGAATGGCCAGGTGGGAGAGAAAGAAGTACATGGGTGTGTGTAGTCTGGGGTCCAGGCAGATGAGTCCCAAGATTATGCCATTTGCTAGAAGGCTGAAGATGTATAACAGGGAGAAGATGCAGAAGAGGAACATTTCCAGCTCTTCACTGAGCTGGAATCCCACAAGGATGAATTCTGTGACCCATGACTGGTTGCCTTCCATTCCTTAAGGTCAGTCTCTCAGGGACAGGAAGGTCAGAGCTGGAAAATCAATGGAAGTCAGATGAATTTATCTCAAATGAACTCAGAGGAATGTTGCATGCTTGTTCCTATTTGACAGCTTCCCCACTTTCCAACAGTGATCTGTCTGTTTTTAAAGCATTATGAAATAAATGTAAACATATAGAAAACTTTCAAGAATTATGCAAAGAACTCTCATATATGTTCCTCCGGATTCAGCACAATTAATATATTCTTATTTATCTTGTAATATTTCTATGTGCTTACTTTTTTGATACACTTAAAATTTTAGTGTAGATACGATGCCCATTTACCCATAAAATTCTCATTTTTTTCACCAAGAAATGGGGCACTCACTCACCTAGCCACACTATCATGTACAAACCAGGAAATTTAATATTTTTCTATTTTGTCCTTCTAGTATCCAGTATTCTCCTTCCACACACAACCATACAGGACCTAATCCAAAATTACACATTATATTTGTTATCTGCTGTCTTTTGTCTCATTACATTTGGAATACTCAGTCTTTTTGTGCCTTTCAAGATATTGATATTTTGAAAAATATGCATCAGTTTTTCATAGAATATCCTCAAATAGGGACTGTATGATGTTTTGTATGTTTTGATTCAGAGTATTCACTTTATACAGAAAAATAAAGTGTCCCCCTCAGTGCATTATGATCAGGTGCATGAAGCTAATTTTCTCATTATTGGGACAAACCTAAATTGGATCAGTAGGTGAAGATGACGCTTCCCAGGTATCTCCATTATATAATTATTATATTTCCCTAATTAATTTCTGGGACATTGATTAAAATTATTACAGATAGATTCTGTTCCTCATGAAGGAACTTGTTCCTAGTTCCTTTCAGAGTCTAGTTTTAGCTTTTATTGATTATCATGCCTGGCTCAATTATTGAAAACACTTGATTGAAAATGTCTCATCCAGCCGGGCGTGGTGGCGCACGCTTATAATCCCAGTACTTTGGGAGGCGGAGACCGGAGGATCCGGGTTCGCGGCCAGCCTCAGCTCTCTCTCTCTCTCTCTCTCTCTCTCTCTCTCTCTCTCTCAACCTAGTGAGACCCTCCGCAACTTCATGAGACCTGGTTTCAAAATAAAGTATAAAAAAATAGGGCCGGGGGTGTAGCGCGGAGGTAGAACGCCCCTGAGTTCAATCCCCGGTACCACACACACAAAAAAAGAAAATATCTCATCCTAACTCTATCTTGCTTTTACACTCATCAGTTGGTAATTTTACATGCAAAATATTCTATCTATGTGTGTATAACTCCCTACCCACCTATCTGTCTATCTATCATTGCAGACTCATGGATTGTTTTTTATTTAATGGGTTATACTTCATTATTATTTTTAAGATACAAAAGTTCAGTATAGAAATCAGGGATTACTTTATTAAGAAGCAACTTGTTTGCTGCTGCTTTACTCAGATTATTAAATAAACTGTAAAGAATTTGAATCACACCGTTTAACAAAACAAAAATTCAGCTAAAATAATAATTCAATCTGTACACTACATAAATCAATGTACAGTATTGTATATGAATAAGGTTTATTGGCTTTGAAATGAATTTTCTGCTTCAAGGCCAATATCTCTATAATCAGCCTTGGAATTATTGCTAGGGAAGGCCAACTTCTTAATCATGTTTCATTGTTAGTTTGATGCTTAATTTTTGTATATATAGAACTGTCCAAACTTGTTTTTCTGTCCTTTTATCTTGTTTCCATGATTTCTGAGCCCTTCCTTACTTCTGATATGACCTGATGTTTCAGGTTTTTTGAATATTCCCGTCAGCACACAGTCATTTTTTCTATTTATATTTAAGTGTTTCTATCATTTATAAATATATCATTAACCATTTTCCATGTTAAAATATGTATCTGTAGCATTCTTTGAACAACTATTACTTCCTTACATACAAATATTATCATTTATTTCTTATATTATTTCTCCATTAGATTGTGTTCAATCAAACTATTCCATTTAAAACAGACAACCAAAAATATAGATAGATGTCTAAAATTTCCACTTCCCAATAAAGTAAATGAAATAGCAGCCCAGAATGCAAAAGTTTTCCATAATCGGTCTGAGCAATTTCCACCCACATAGCCCTGTCCCCCAGAGTGTTTCTCCAGCTAGAGAGCTTTAATTCTATTTCTCCAGCTCTTACTGGAAATTTTGACAGCTGACTCATCTACTCTGTTTTGTAGTAGGAAACATATGTATGTTAAACAGAGTGATTTCAAGTCTGATAGTTATCACCATAGAGTGATAACCTGGGATAGTTCTGAAAAGAAAAACTTACATGACAAACCTACCTCTGACATAATTTCAGCATGGAAAGGAGTTACTTCCACCGGCACTAGAATTTTCCTTTAGTAAAATCTTTGAGGGAGGCTTTTCTGGCCATTAATATCTTCAGTTAGGCTAGGTAATACGTCAAGTTCTTGAATTAACTGGGCAGTATCAGAGCCTTATTCAGAGTCAAGGTCTGGATATGCCTCTCCTTCCTGAGTCCCTTCTCATGGAGACAACTGTGCCAGCTCTGACCACCACCATCAGCTCACCTTGGGAGGCAGAGGGAGAGAGACAAGGGCATCCTGGGACCCCCTGTCCACAGCACAGCAGGCAGACGTTCTGGGGGTTCAGGGATTTGTCTTTCCCAGCTACCTGCAATGCACGCTTAGAGTCAGGAGGCAGATCACTCAGGAGTGTCATTCCCCTGGCAAGGCCATGGTGATTTCTGCAGTCATCCTGTATTGTTTTAACTGCCCACACTGGAAACTGCTTCCTAGCACAAGGAATCCCCTCAACTGAAGACAATGTTAGCACTGGATTCTCCCCAAGGAAAATACTTTGACCTAGAAAAAACCCACAGAGAAGAGAAACATATCTCCAAGATGGTAGACTCCTCCTCCTTCTGCAGCCTTCATAGGATAAAATTCCAGCTATAGGAGGAGGATTCACTGAACTTGTTGAACCTTCTTCTAGGAACCCCAGGAGCATAGCTTTTATTTTAAAATCAGAGAAATGAAAACAATCCTGTTTCTATTGAGAGTTCAAATTCCCAAAAGGACCATAAGATATCACATCTATTTATCTTTTCCCTGAGAGATGGTGATGCTTTGAATCTTCTCTCCGCAAGAGAGCAAAGATTGTGTCTAATTGTCCTTGGAGAAAAAAATTCCAGGAAGAAGGCAGGGCAGATGTTTGAATCACACTGTTTCCGCACAGACTTTCAAGTATCTTAAGAGTCCTGAACGTGAGGACAGATCTCACTAAATACAGTACCCAAACTCTTAAAACTCTTATTACTTCATGACCTCATGCTACTCTGTAATCCCTTCTGTATGACACAGGCATATGAGAGGCTGTGATTTTTAATGGTCAAAAGGCTTGGCACCCTGAGGGAAAATATCTCTCCCAATGCCAGAGCATCTCTATCTGCAGAAGGACTTGATCATTCAATGAGGAAGGATGATGGTAGCCATAGAAACCATTACTGGGCACTTACTATACTTCATAAAATGTGCCCCATGCTTTAGTTGCACTCTACTTTTTAATCTAGTCATTATCCCCATTTTATAGATGTGAAGACTGTAGTTCAAATATATTCTCAGTTATTCTTCCAGAGAGTTCCATGAATTTATGCAAAATGGTGAGAACCTTACAAAGGGTGTGTGGGATCAAAACTATTTTCACAATAATTTTAGATAATTTTTTGCCTTTTATTACCTTTGTTCTACTATAAATGCATAATTGAATTTTTCCAGAAGTAACATGATATGTGATATTACAACATATAAGAGGCAAAAGAGTATAGGAAATATAGTTGCCTACCAAGAAGCCAAACATTTTTTAAAATTCACAAAAATGAAAAATAGCTACTTTTTATACTTTCTTATAAAAGAAAGCCGTATTTATAAAATACATTATTTATAGTAACCTAAAATGGAAACTTTTAAAATGCATTAAAAGTAAATATTTTATAAATTCTGTTTTAATTTCTATTATGATAAATATCAACAAATATTCCCATATAATAAATACATCTATAGTGCCTTAGTAGTTTTTGAGAGTTTTAATTTTAGAGTTTAATATTGTCCTGAGATGAAAACTAACATAAAATGATTAAGTCTTATGTTAGTTTATTATTATTCACTTATTAAGTGAAAAATCAATAGTCTATTAAGGGCCTGCTTGATCTGATTGATCTTCATTTAATACAAAAAATGAATTCATTTGTCACTGCTGCTGCAGCAAATTAACAAAAACTTAGTGATCTAAAACAGCATATAAGCCGGGCATGGTGGCGCACGCTTGTGACCCAGTACTTTGGGAGGCAGAGACAGGAGGATCTGGGTTCGCGGCCAGCCTCAGCTCTCTCTCTCTCTCTCTCTCTCTCTCTCTCTCTCTGCTTTTCTCTCTCTCTCTCTCTCTCTCTCTCTCTACTTAGTGAGGCCCTCCACAACTTCATGAGACCCGGTTTCAAAATAAAGTATAAAAAATAGGGCCAGGGGTATAGCACAGAGGTAGAACGCCCCTGGGTTCAATCCCAGGTACCGCAAAAAAAAATAAAAATAAAAATAAAAATAAAACAGCATACACCTGTCATCTCAAAGTTTCCCTGTGAAGTCAGAGTCCTGGGCTGGGTCTACAGGAGTCTCTGGGCAGGTGTCACAGGCTAAATTCAGATTCAACTGGGTCTGCAGTTCGCATCAGAGACAGACAAGAAGAAAGAAGAAAGAAAAGAAAAGAAAAGAAAAGAAAAGAAAAGAAAAGAAAAGAAAAGAAAAGAAAGAAGGAAGGAAGGAAGGAAGGAAGGAAGGAAGGAAGGAAGGAAGGAAAAGAAGAAAGAAAGAAAGAAGGAAGGAAGAAAGGAAGAAAGAAAGGGAGGGAGGGAGAAAAGGAAATGAAAGAAAGAAGAAAGAAAGAAAGAAAGAAAGAAAGAAAGAAAGAAAGAAAGAAAGGAGGGAGGGAGGGAGGGAGGGAGGGAGGGAAGGAGGGAAGGAGGGAGGAAAGCCCTACCAACCAGCATGGTATCCTCTCCTCACATGGCCCTCTTCCTCTGCAATGCTCTGTGGAAGGCATCCTTCACCTGAGTGTTCCTCACACTGTAGATGAGGGGATTCAGCATTGGGTTAAACAGACTGTGAAACAGTGACAGCATTTTCTCTTGCTCCTCTCGTTGATCAGAGTCTGGGACCATGTAAACCAACATTGCTATACCAAAGTAGAACCCGATCACACAGAGGTGGGAGGAGCAGGTGGAGAAGGCCTTGCTGCGGCCCTCCTTTGACTGAATCTTTAGGATGGCCTGGAGGATGTATACATAAGAGAGAAGCATTAAGCAAAAGGGACTGACTAAGACAATAAAAGCTGTAGCAAGGATGACCACTTGGTTGATCCAGGTGTCAGCACAGGCCAGCTTGAGGACAGACAGGATTTCACAGAACAGGTGGTTCACTTCCCGTGGCCCACAGAAGGGCAGCCTTAGGAGGAGAATTGCTTGGACGAGGGAGAGGGTAAATCCACATGACCAGGAAGCAGCAGCCAGCACAGTGCACACTCTCCAGCTCATGATGACAGTGTAGTGCAGGGGGTGGCAGATGGCCACATACCGATCATAGGACATCACCACCAAAAGCAGGCACTCTGTAGCAGCAAAAGCCAAATATAAAAACGTCTGCATTATGCATGGAATGAAGGAGATGGTTCTTGTTTGGTTCACAAGGTTTGCCAGCATCTTAGGAACATTGTTGGAAGCATAGGAAATATCAAGAATGGCCAGGTGGGAGAGAAAGAAGTACATGGGTGTGTGTAGTCTGGGGTCCAGACAGATGAGTCCCAAGATTATGCCGTTTGCTAGAAGGCTGAAGGTGTATAACAGGGAGAAGATGCAAAAGAGGAACATTTCCAACTCCGCACTGAGCTGGAATCCCACCAGGATGAATTCTGTGACCCATGACTGGTTCCCTTCCATTCCTTAAGGCCAGTCTGTCAGGGACAGGAAGGGGACAGGGAGAGGAAGGTCAGACCTGAAGAATCAATGAAAGTCAGATGAATTGATCTCAAATGAGCTCAGGGGCATGCTTGTTCCTATTTGACAGCCTCCCCACTTCCAATCAGTGATCTGTGTGTTTTTAACACATTATTATGAAATGAATTTAAAATTTTAGATGTGTCCAGAATTATGCAAAGGATTCCCATATACCTTCCTCTAGATTCAGCATAGTTAATGTCTTCTTATCTTCTATGTATTATTATTATCTTCTAATATTTCTAATGTATTATTTCTAATGTATTTCTAATGTATTATTATCCTCTAATATTTCTATGTGCTTACTTTTTTGATACATTTAAAATTTTAGTGTAGATAGGATGCTCATTTACCCATAAATTTCTCATTTTTCCCCAGGAAATGTGGCATTCACTCACCTAGCCACACTATAATGTAAAAACCAGGAAATTTAATATTTACTGATTTTTCCTCCAATATCCAGTATTTTCCTTCCACACACACCCATTGAAGACCTAATTCAAAATTACATTTTATATTTATTATCGGCTGTCTTTTGTCTCATTGCATGTGGATACTAAGCCCTTTTGTGCCTTTCCAGATATTGATATTTTGAAAAATATGCAGCAGTTTTTAGTAGAAAATCCTCAAATTGGAACTGTATGATGTTTTGATTCAGATTATCCACTTTCTACAGAAAAAGTGTTCTCTCAGTGGATTATGAGTAGGTGCAGGTGCACGAGGCTAATTTTCCCATTATTGGGACAAACCTAACTTGGATCAGTTGATAAAGATGATGCTTCCCAGGTATCTCCATTGTATAATTATATTTCCCTGATTAATTTCTGGGACATTGATTAAAATATTATAGATAGATCTTGTTCCTCTTGAAGACTTTTTATTGATTATCATGCTTGACTCAATTATTAGTAATTATGGTTGAAAACACTTCCTCCTAATCTATAATTGTTTTTACACTTAGTATTTGGTAATTTTGTATATAAAATATTCTATCTATGTGTATATAACTACCTAACTACCTATCTACCTATCATGATAGACTCATGAGTACTTTATTTTAATGTATTATAGTTCATTATTATTATTTTTAAGACAGAAAAGTTCAGTATAGAATCAGGGATTACTTCATTAAGAAGTGACTTGCTTCTTTCTGCTTTACCCAATTTATTTAATGGAGTAGAATTTGGAACACACTATTGAATAAAGTAAAAATCAACTAAAAGTAATAATTCTATTTGATTACAACATAAATCCATATATTATATGAGAAGATTTATTGGCTTTAAAATAAATTTTCTACAGGAAGGCCAACATCTCTACAAACAACTGAAGAATTATTGCTAAGGAAATCCAACTTATTTATGATGCATAATTGCTAGATTTGATGCTTAATATTTTCATACTTGGACCCTCCAAACTTGTTCCTCTGTCCTTTTAACTTGTTTCCATAATTTTGAGCCCTTCCTCATTTTTGATATGACTTGATATTTCAGCTTCCTTATATATTCCCCACTTAGCACACAGCCATATTTCTAAAATATCTGATTACATTTATGGAAGAATCTTATTTATAAATCAATATCTAGACTTTATTGGACTTTCTTTTTTTGCAGTACTGGTGATTGAATCCAGGGACATTCTACCACCAAGCTACACCCCCAGCCCTTGTTTTATTTTTTTTTCGATTGTCAAAATAATATGATCTTTACTTTTTTAAATGTGCTTTTATTGGTGCATTATAGTCTCACATCACAATGAAAATCAAATTGAAAGTAACATACATGCACATAGCTAAGGGAAGGGGACGGGGAAGAATGAAGTTCATTAATGGAATTACTACTATCGACCATGAGTACATTCAAGAATATACAATTATTCTTTATTTTGAAACAGGGTCTCATTAAGTTGCAGAGGCCCCACTAAGTAGCTGAGGCTGGCTACGAACCTGCGATCCTACTGACTCAGCCTTCCAAGTACTGGGATTACAAGTATGTGCCACCACACCCAGCTTTATTGGACTTTTAATGTTTAAAGTTTTTATCATGATGATTTATATTTTATCATGAGAATATCATGAATGTATGGTGTCCTCACTTAAAAATAAGAGCATAAAATTTGGAAAGGTATGCAAATTGTTACAGAGGATAATACATTCTCATTGTTAATAATTGAATACATTTTTTACTGTGCATCTATTTTCATATTTATTATGAATTTTAAGCTGGGTGTGGTGGCACACGCCTGTAAAATCCCAGTACTTGGGAAGCTGAGACAGGAGGATCGCAGGTTTGCAGTTAGCCTCAGCTACTTAGTGAGGCCCTGTTTCAAAATAAAGAATAAAAAATAGGGCTGGGAGTGTAGCTCGGAGGTAGAATGCCCCTGGGTTCAATCCCCAGTACCTTAAGAGATAAAGGCAGAAAAATATTTGAACAAACTGGAGAACACAAACAAAAAAATGATGTGAATACAAGAGCATGGAGAGACGTGGCCAGAAATCAAAGAATGGGGACACAGGCCACTAGTAGAAGAGAAAAGGTACTATTCTCCCTCAGGGTCTCCAGAGAGAAGGTGGTCCTACTGAATTTTAGATTTCTAGAGGATTCCAGAACTGTGAATGAATAAATTTATATTGTTTGGAGCCACCACATTCATGATAATTTTTGTACTAACCATAAAAAGCAAAGACAGCACCTTATACCCACTTCACATTCATACTTATAAGAATATAGTTTCAGATAAATAAGTTTTGGAGAAACTACTTTATATTTATGTAAAATTACCTAAGAAGTAGTCTTGAAGATACATGTTTTCAACATTATGAACTTTTGCAAACTCTTAAGTCAGTAACATGGGCAGTGATTCTTTGAGAAAAAATGGCTCAATCACAGAGAATAAATAACAGATTATCTAATTTCTGTAATACATTGCATTTGAGAAGGACTCTCTGCAAATATGTATACTTTTTTTGCTACAATCAAATAAGATTCCTATTTTATGACAAGCAAAGGATATAATATCAGCATTGCAAAATTTTACTTACACATAGTTGGATACAATAAACTATGTCTGAAACATATTTAATTTCTGAAAGTAAATGGAAACAATACATTAGAATATAATTCAATAAATTGTTACTCCATAAGAATAGTTGTTTCCTGACATTTTTAGACTGGCTATTTTTGTTTCTAGATTAAGAGATCTTATTATTATTTTCATTTCTACTGCACCATTAAATAATAGACAACATAAATAATGTAGATTAAAATCCTTAAGCAGCTATCATATTGGAATAAAGACAATACCACAGTAATGATGTCTAAAGTTTCTACTTTCCAATAAAATAAATAAAATAGCAGCTCAGAAAACAACAGGATTTCATGTTCGGTCTGAAATTTCCACACATCTAGCCCTGTCCCCAGAGTATTTCTTCAGCTAAGGAGCTTAAATTCTATTTCTCCAGCTCTTACTGGAAATTTTGGCATCTGACTTATCTATCCTGTTTTGTAGAAGGAAACATATGTGTGTTAAACAGAGTGGTTTCAAGACAGATAGTTATCACCATAGGGTGATAACCTAGGATAGTTCCAAAAAGAAAAACTTACATAACAAACTTACCTCTGACAGTTTCAGCATGGAAAGGAGTTACTTCCACTGGCACTAGAATTTTCCTTTAGTAAAATCTTTGAGGAAGGCTTTTCTGGCCATTAATATCATCATTTAGTCTAGGTAGTATGCCAAATTCTTGAATTATTTGGGCAATTTCAGAGCCTTATTCAGAGTCAAGGTCTGGATATGCCTCTCCTTCCTGAGTCCCTTCTCATGGAGACAACTGTGCCAGCTCTGACCACCACCATCAGCTCACCTTGGGAGGTGGCGGGAGAGAGACGAGGACATCCTGGGACCCCCCTGTCCACAGCACAGCAGGCAGACGTTCTGGGGGTTCAGAGATTTGTCTTTCCCAGCTACCTGCAATGCACACTTAGAGTCAGGAGGCAGATCACTCAGGAGTATCATTCCCCTCCAAGGCCATGGTGATTTCTGCAGTCATCCTGTATTGTTTTAACTGCCCACACTGGAAACTGTTTCCTAGCACAAGGAATCCCTTCAACTGAAGACAATGTTAGCACTGGATTCTCCCCAAGGAAAATACTTTGACCTAGAAAAAACCCACAGAGAAGAGAAACATATCTCTAAAATGGTAGACTCCTCTTCCTTCTGCAGCCTTCATAGGATAAAATTCCAGCTATAGGAGGAGGATTCACTGAACTTGTTGAACCTTCTTCTAGGAACCCCAGGAGCATAGCTTTTATTTTAGAATCTGAGAAATCAAAACAATCCTGTTTCTATTGAGAGTTCAAATTCCCAAAAGGGCCATAAGATATCACATCTATTTATCTTTTCCCTGAGAGATGGGATGCTTTGAATCTTCTGTCTGCAAGAGAGCAAAGATTGTGTCTAATTGTCCTTGGAGAAAATAATTCTAGGAAGAAGGCAGGGCAGACATTAGAATCATACTGTTTCTGCACAAGCTTTCCTCTGTCTCAAGAGTCATGAACATGAGGACAGATTTCACTAAATACAGTACCCAAACTCTTACAACTTCTATGACTTCATGACCTCATGCTGCTCTGCAATCCCTACTGTACGACACAGGCTTATGAGAGGCAGTGGTGGGTAGTGGTCTAAAGACATGGCACCCTGATAATAAATACTTCTCCCAGTCCCAGTGCTTCTCTATCTGCCGAAGGACTTGATCATTCAATGAGGAAGGTGTATGGTAGCCATAGCAACCATTATGGAGTGCTTATTATACTTCAGAAAAGGTGCCCCATGCTGTAGTTGTACTCTCCATTTTAATATAGTCCTCATCCCCATTTTATAGAGGTGAAAACTGTAGTTCAAATATACTCTCAGCTATTCTTCCAACATGATCCATGAATTTCTGAAAGTTGCAGAGAATCTTTTAAAGGTCTATGGGATTAAAACTATTTTCACAATACTATTTAAACACTTTTTTGCCTTTTTTAAACCCTTCATCTTCCCATGAACACACATCAGATTTTTTCAGAGGCGCCTTGATATGTGGTATTACAACATATAGGAGACCTAAGAGTATAGGAAATATAGTTGCCAACCATGAAGCCAAACATTTGTTAAAAAATCACAACAATGTGAAACATCTACTTTTTATATTTTCTTATAAAATAAGTCTGTTCTTATAAAATATATTATTTATCTTAACCTATAATGGAAGCCTTTAAAGTGAATTAAAATTAAAAATTTGGCAAATTCTATTTTAATTTCTATTATGATAAGTATCAACAAATATTCACCCATAATAAATATATCTATACTGCCTCAGTAGTTTTTGAGAGTTTTAGTTTCAGAGTTTAAAGTTGTCCTGAGATGAAAACTACCATAAGACCATCATTGCATTAAGTGAAAAATCACCAATCTAGCAACGGCGAGACTGACCTTCATTTAATACCAAAAGTGAATTCATTTGTCACTGCTGCTGCAGGAAATTAATAAGAAGTTAATGTTCTAAAACAGCATACACCTGTTGCCTCACAGTTCCACTGGTCAGAGTCTGGGCTGGTTCCACTAGAGTCTCTGGGCAGGTGTCACCGGCTAAATCCAGATTTGGCTGGGTCTGCAGTCCGCATCAGAGGCTAAGCCTGGCCTCAGCTTCTTGCAGCCACGCTGGTCCTTACACACTGATCCTCTCCATGCTGGTCAGCAGGGGGATGTCCAGTCCTTCAGACACTTCAGATCTTTCTGACTTCCTCCTCTACTGCTGCTAGAAGGAAATGCCCAGCGTTTAGAAGGCTCACCTGACCATCACCAGGATAACCTCCACGTTTTAATACCACTCGATTTGCAAATCCCTTTACTGCACTATCCTGGTTAGTGCTTGGCTGAATAGCAAGGATCTTAGGGGGCATTTCATAGAAGTCTGCCGATCCCACAATGCCTTTTCTCTTAACCACTGAGTAACATGTTCATTTTTTAGATCCTACAATTTTCCCTCAAGAACTGTTATCCTGTCCATGCTATTTTTATTATTGGCCTCATACTTCTGCAGAGTATAATAATAGTGTCCTTAAATCTAATTTGTGAAGGGAACAATTTCATTTTTTCTTCCTCTAAGATATAATTATAATATTTTTAAAGTTTCTTTCAATCCAAATTTACATGAATTTAAACTGTCTATTCATGGGAGGTGAAGATAAAAAAGTGTCTAAATAGAAATGTGTAAATAGTTTTGATCCCACAGACCCTTTAAAAGGTTCTCAGCAACTCTCAGAAATGCATGGATCACGCTGGAAGTACAGCTGAGAGTATATTTGAGTTATAGTCTTCACATCTGTAAGATGGGGATAATGACTAGATTAAAAAGTAGAGTGTAACTGAAGCATGGGGCACATTTTATGAAGCACTAAATAATGGTTGCTATGGCTACCGTAATCCTCCCTCCCTGAATGATCAAGTCTTTCTGCAGATAGAGATGCGCTGGGATCAGGAAAGATATTTCTTCTCAGTGTGCCAAGCCTTTTGACCACTAACAACCACAGCCTCTCATATGCCTGTGTTGTACAGAAGGGGGTTGCAGAGAAGCATGAAGCCATGAACCATAACAATTTTAGGACTTTGGGTACTGTATTTAGTGAGATCTGTCTTCACATTCATGACTCTTGAGATAGTTGAAAGCTCGTGCAGAAGCAATGTGATTCTAACATCTTCCCTGCCAGTCCTCTAGAATTTTTCCTCCAAGGACAATTAGACACAATCTTTGCTCTCTTGCAGAGAGAAGATTCAAAACATCCCCATCTCTCAGGGAAAGGATAAATAGATGTGATATCTTATGATCCTTTGGGGAATTTGAACTCTCAAGAAACAGGATTGTTTTAATTTCTCTTATTCTAAAAATAAAAGCTTCCTGGGGTTCCTGGTGGCAGGTTCAACAAGTCCAATGAATCCTCCTATAGCTGAGATTTTATCCTATGAAGAATAAAAGAAGAAGGAGGAGTAGTAGTATTCTGTGTTACATTGAGAGATGCTTTGCTGTTGCTATGATGATAAACTAGACTGACTGTGGATGACTGAGTGGAACTGTAGGGATGTACCAGTGACTCTGAGTCTTACTTTTCAGATTACGTCTACTAAAAAGAATTCCTTACTGCAAAAGGAGTAGGAGTCTACCATTTTAGATATGTTTCTCTTTTCTGTGTTTTTTTCTAGGTCAAAGTATTTTCCTTGAGGAAAATCCATTGCTAACATCGTCTTTAGTTGAAGGGATTCTTTCGTGCTGGGAAGCGGTTTTCAGTGTGTCCTATGGTGAGATCTTGGTGTTATTCGTATAGATCCAAGTCCCTAATTGTGTTATAGCTTATGTCTTATTTTAATTCCTTCCTGGCATGAGGACAGTCATAGTGCATCAATGAAAATTATCAGTTCACCTAGAGAATATCAGTAAGTTACAAGGTATGTGAGGTTCCCATATATGTTCTTCTGCTTCTGCAAGTAGGACGAAGGGACTTTGTTCTACACCTACTTTGACTTCAATCTGCATCAAAACAGCCAAAATATCCTGTTGGGTCATGTCCAAGTCCTTTCTAACACAGAGGCCTGGAAGCACGTGAATCATTTGCTGAGTCTACATGACCCATTTCAGTAAAGGCATCATTGCATTTCCAGTCTGAGTCCCATCTCTGTTCTTCTCCTGGAAGATAATTCCCCCTAATCTACTATTGTAATTAACAGGTCTTTTTGCTCAGAATCCCACTTCTCATTATAATTCAGCTTTGTTCATTATAGTAGGTGGATACCTGTTTTCCCTGTGGCCCTTTTTTTCTCCTTAGCAATAATCGCTATTCCTGTTATTGTCATTGTGTGGTAATGGCCTAAGAGCAGTTAAGGTATAGATTAGTTGCCCCCAAAATTATTAGGTATAGATTAGTTCCCCATATTAGAGTTTGATAAGTAGTGTCCCACCAAGATATAATTTAGTCTGCATATGCCATAAAACTTCCCATGACTTTTGATCTCTCAAGGTGAGGCCATTTCCAGGGATCTCATAGCTACCATGTGGAAGCAATAATTTATTTCCATCAGAAGCCCAGTGTTTTCTGTTCTCCTTATAGTGTTCCACTTACAAATATACAGATACCTGTGCAAAGTATCCTACGCCATGCTAAGAGTGCAGCTGGCATATTTTTGTCTGTTATAAGCAAAGATCTTCCTGAGCATTTAATCATCAATGTTTAGAGTTATAGAGAGATGTCAGCTGAGAGTTGTACAACACCTTGTATGGCCAAGTGTAGTGTAGTTCCCAGAAACTCATTCCCAAGTGATGTTCTTTGTAGTAGATGTAACCTGAAAGGTAATAATCTGAGTCACTGGCACATCTCTACAGTTCCATTCAGTCATCCACAATCAGTCTGGTTTATCATCATAGCAAGTGAGCAAAGCATCTCTCAGTGTAATACCGTGGAGGATGGCAGGCTTCAATTTGACTGAGGTTCCCAAAGCAAGGGTGAATTTGGCAAACACGTGGCTCTACTGTTTGAGGCATCTGGTATAATTGTGGCAAGAGGCTTTCATTCTCTCGCTGTGAACCAAGTTTTTGGAAACATTTACTGTGATGACCATCATGTGATTTTGAAACATTGCTGTACCTTGAAGGTGCTGGCAGCAGGATCTGCAGACTCCATACCTGCCCATCAGCACAGCTGTGGGCCCAGGGCATCCTCCCCTCTCAGGGCTTGTGCTAAAAGACCCCATTAGTTTTTTAACCTTCAATAATGACAACTCAGTGACAGGAAATTATTTTTTCCACTTTTTTTTTCCTCTAAGGAAACTACATTTTCAAGTTTGCTTTTTAGTATGATGATATGAGAACAAGGCTTATCAAGCTATGTTCCTGGACCCCGTTTGACCAGCAACCTATTATTGTAAATAAAGTTTTACTGGAACACATCCATTCCCATTCACTGTCACATTGCCTATGGCTGCTTTTGTCCGAGTGAGTAATTATGACAGAGAAGATGGTTCGCAAAGTCACAGTATCTACTTGTGACTCTTCACAGGAAAAGGCACTAATTATTGATGTAGAAGATATGCACCCTGCTCTTATTAACTCATTCTGACGTGGGCTATGCTGAATAAAATCTTTGCTAGTACAGAGTATTCAAAATAAATGGAATTGGATTTCCAATAATTCTAACAATGAATTATCTGTTAAAAACTTTAGACACTTTAGCAGGCATGAAATAGTATCACATGGTAGCTTTAATTATAATTTCCTGCAGACTAATGGTAGCAAGAAGAATATTATATGCTTATTAGCCATTTCTATTTTTTGTAGAAGTGCCTATTTATGTGCTTTGCTAATTTTACACAAATTGCATTATCTTTTTTATCATTGATTTGAGGGAATTCTTTCCATGTAATATAGTTTCACTTGTTCACATATGTACTTTGAATATTATCATTTGTTCTATGACTTCCATTTCATATTTTTTAATGATGACTTTGATGAGCAGTGATTAATTAGAAAGAGGTCCAATATTTATAAAACTTAAACATTTTTTGTCGAGTGCTTTTTGTGTCTTCTCAAATTTTTCATGCCTACCCAAGATTATGAAGACATGCATCTATTTTTATCTCAAAGATATATCTTCAGTTTATAAATATAGGTCTATAATATTCCATTTCAAGGTAGTATTTATTCTAGTAAAGGTCAAAAAATGCCAACTACCATATTTCCTTGTAAACAAATTCCTTTCTCCATGCTGCCCTCGCTATCTCTTACATTAGTCTCTCTTTGCACAGCGCCCTCCTTAGTGCACCCTTGACCTCTGCGTTCCTCAGGCTGTAGATCAGGGGGTTCAGCATGGGGTTGAAAAAGCTGTAGAACAGGGAAAGGATCTTCTGCTGCTCCTCAGGGTGGCGGGACTTGGGGGCCATGTACATGATGATGGCGCTGCCAAAGAAGAGCCCAACCACGCAGAGGTGGGAGGAGCAGGTGGAGAAGGCCTTGCTGCGGCCCTCCCCTGACTGGATCCTCAGGATGGCAACCAGGATGCGCGTGTAGGAGACCAGCACCAAGCAGAGGGGCCCCACGAGGATGAACACGCAGGTTGCAAAGATGACCAGTTGGTTGAGCGTCGTGTCAGCACAGGCCAGCTTGAGGACAGACAGGATCTCACAGAAGAAGTGGTTGATCTCATGAGGCCCACAGAAGGGCAGCCTCAGGATGAGGACTAAATGGACCTGGGCCAAGAGGAAGCTAAACACCCAGGAAGCAGCAGCCAGGACAGTGCATACTCTCCAGCTCATGATGACGGTGTAATGCAGGGGGTGGCAGATGGCCACATACCGATCATAGGACATCACCACCAAAAGCAGGCACTCTGTAGCAGCAAAAGCCAAATATAAAAACGTCTGCATTATGCATGGAATGAAGGAGATGGTTCTTGTTTGGTTCACAAGGTTTGCCAGCATCTTAGGAACATTGATGGAAGCATAAGACATGTCAAGAATGGCCAAGTGGGAGAGAAAGAAGTACATGGGTGTGTGCAGTCTGGGGTCCAGGCAGATGAGTCCCAAGATTATGCCGTTTGCCAGCAGGCTAAAGATGTATAACAGGGAGAAGAGGCAAAAGAGGAACATTTCCAGCTCTGCACTGAGCTGGAATCCCACCAGGATGAATTCTGTGACCCATGACTGGTTGCCTTCCATTCCTTAAGGCCAGTCTGTCAGGGACAGGAAGGGGACAGGAAGAGGAAGGTCAGACCTGAAGAATCAATGAAAGTCAGATGAATTGATCTCAAATGAGCTTGGAGGCATGTTTGTTCCTATTTGACAACTCCCCTACTTCCCATCAGTGATCTGTGTGTTTTTAACACATTATTATGTGTTAAATTTAATAAATTTAAACTTTTAGATGTGTCAAGAATTATGAAAAGGATTCCCATATACCTTCCTCTAGATTCAGCATAGTTAATGTCTTCTTATTATCTTCTAATATTTCTCTGTGCTTACTTTTTTGATACATTTAAAATTTTAGTGTAGATAGGATGCCCATTTACCCATAAATTTCTCATTTTTCCCCCAGGAAATGTGGCATTCACTCACCTAGCCACACTATAATGTAAAAACCAGGAAATTTAATATTTACTGATTTTTCCTCCAATATTCAGTATTTTCCTTCCACACACACTCATTGAAGACGTAATTCAAAATTACATTTTATATTTATTATCAGCTGTCTTTTGTCTCATTGCATCTGGATACTAAGCCCTTTTGTGCCTTTCCAGATATTGATATTTTGAAAAATATGCAGCAGTTTTTAGTAGAATATCCTCAAATTGGAACTGTATGATGTTTTGATTCAGATTATCCACTTTCTACAGAAAAAGTGTTCCTTCAGTGGATTATGGGTAGGTGCAGGTACACGAGGCTAATTTTCCCATTATTGGGACAAACCTAACTTGGATCAGTTGATAAAGATGATGCTTCCCAGGTATCTCCATTGTATGATTATATTTCCCTGATTAATTTCTGGGACATTGATTAAAATATTATAGATAGATCTTATTCCTCTTGAAGGCTTTTTATTGATTATCATGCTTGACTCAATTATTAGTAATTATGGTTGAAAACATTTCCTCCTAATCTATAATTGTTTTTACACTTAGTATTTGGTAATTTTGTATATAAAATATTCTATCTATGTATATATAACTACCTAACTACCTATCTACCTATCATGATAGACTCATGACTACTTTCATTTAATGTATTATAGTTCATTATTATTATTTTTAAGATAGAAAAGTTCAGTATAGAATCAGGGATTACTTCATTAAGAAGTGACTTGCTTCTTGCTACTTTACCCAATTTATTTAACGGAGTAGAATTGGAACACACTATTGAACAAAGTAAAAATCAACTAAAAGTAATAATTCTATTTGAACACAACATAAATCCATATATTATATGAAAAGATTTACTGGCTTTAAAATAAATTTTCTACAGGAAGGCCAACATCTCTACAAACAACTGAAGAATCATTGCTAAGGAAAGCCAACTTATTTATGATGTATCATTGCTAGATTTAATGCTTAATATTTTCATACGTGGACCCTCCAAACTTGTTCCTCTGTCCTTTTAACTTGTTTCCATAATTTCTGAGCCCTTCCTCATTTTTGATATGACTTGATATTTCAGGCTTCCTTGTATATTCCCCACATACCACACAGCCATATTTCTAAAATATCTGATTACATTTATGGAAGAATGTTATTTATAAATGAATATCTAGACTTTATTGGACTTTCTTTTTTTTTGCAGTACTGGTGATTGAATCCAGGGACATTCTACCACCAAGCGACACCCCCAGCCCTTGTTTTATTTTTTTTCGATTGTCAAAATAATATGATCTTTACTTTTTTAAATGTGCTTTTATTGGTGCATTATAGTCTCACATCACAATGAAAATCAAATTGAAAGTAACATACATGCACATAGCTAAGGGAAGGGGACGGGGAAGAATGAAGTTCATTAATGGAATTACTACTATCGACCATGAGTACATTTGAGAATATACCGTTATTCTTTATTTTGAAACAGGGTCTCATTAAGTTGCAGAGGCCCCACTAAGTAGCTGAGGCTGGCCGCAAACCTGTGATCCTACTGTCTCAGCCTTCCAAGTACTGGGATTACAAGTATATGCCACCATGCCCAGCTTTATTGGACTTTTAATGTTTAAAGTTTTTATCATGATGATTTATATTTTATCATGAGAATATCATGATTTTATGGTGTCCTCATTTAAAAATAAGAGCATAAAATTTGGAAAGGTATGCAAATCGTATGTATTATTATACATTCTCATTGTTAATAATTGAATACATTTTTTACTGTGCATCTATTTTCATATTTATTATGAATTTTAAGCTGGGTGTGGTGGCACATGCCTGTAAAATCCCAGTACTTGGGAAGCTGAGACAGGAGGATCGCAGGTTCGCAGCTAGCCTCAGCTACTTAGTGAGGCCCTGTTTCAAAATAAAGAATAAAGAAAGGTTGGGGGTGTAGCTCGGAGGTAGAATGCCCCTGGGTTCAATCACCAGTACCTTAAGAGATAAAGGCAGAAAAATATTTGAACAAACTGGAGAAGACACACAAGGGTAAAAGTGATGTGAATACAAGAGCATGAAGAGACGTGGCCAGAAATCAAAGAATGGGGACAGAGGCCACTAGTGGAAGAGCAAAGGAACTATTCTCCCTCAGGGTCTCCAGAGAGAAGGTGGTCCTACTGGATTTTAGATTTCTAGAGGATTCCAGAACTGTGAATGAATAAATTTATATTGTTTGGAGCCACCACATTCATGATAATTTTTGTACTAACCATAAAAAACAAAGACAGCATCTTATACCCACTTCACATTCATTCTTTTTTTTTTTTTTTTGCGGTACCAGGGATTGAACCCAGGGGTGTTCTACCTCTGCGCCACACCCCCGGCCCTATTTTTTTTATACTTTATTTTGAAACCGAGTTTCACGAAGTTGCAGAGGGCCTCACTAGGTAAAGAGAGAGAGAGACAGAGAGAGAGAGAGAGAGAGAGCGCGAGTGAGCTGAGGCTGGCCACGAACCGGGATCCTCCGGTCTCCGCCTCCCAAAGTACTGGGATTGCAAGCGTGCGCCACCACGCCTGGCCACATTCATTCTTATAAGAATATAGTTTCAGAGAAATAAGTTTTGGAGAAACTACTTTATATTTATGTAAAATTACCTAAGAAGTAGTCTTGAAGATACATGTTTTCAACATTATGAACTTTTGCAAACTCTTAAATCAGTAACATGGACAGTGATTCTTTGAGAAAAAAATGACTCAATCACAGAGAATAAATAACAGATTACCTAATTTCTGTAATACATTGCATTTGAGAAGGACTCTCTGTAAATATGCATACATTTTTTGCTACAATAAAATAAGATTCCTATTTTATGACAAGCGAAGGATATAATATCAGCATTGCAAAATTTTACTTACACATAGTTGGACACAATAAACTGTCTGAAACTTTTTAATTTCTGAAAGTAAATGGAAACAATACATTAGAATATAATTCAATAAATTGCTACTCAATAAGAATAGTTGTTCCCTGACATCTTTAGTCTGGCTATTTTTGTTTCTGGATTAAGAGATCTTATTATTATTTTCATTTCCACTGCGCCGTTAAACATAGACAACATAAATAATGAAGATAGATTAAAATCCTTAAGCAGCTATCATATTGGAATAAAGACAATACCACAGTAATGATGTCTAAAGTTTCTACTTCCCAATAAAATGAACAAAATAGCAGCTCAGAAAACAACAGGATTTCATGATCAGTCTGAGCAATTTCCATACATCTAGCCCTGTCCCCAGAGTATTTCTTCAGCTAAGGAGATTAAATTCTATTTCTCCAGCTCTTACTGAAAATTTTGGCATCTGACTTATCTATCCTGTTTTGTAGTAGGAAACATATGTGTGTTAAACAGAGTGGTTTCAAGACAGAGAGTTATCACCATAGGGTGATAGCCTAGGATAGTTCCAAAAAGAAAAACTTACATAACAAACTTACCTCTGACAGTTTCAGCATGGAAAGGAGTCACTTCCACCGGCACTAGAATTTTCCTTTAGTAAAATCTTTGAGGAAGGCTTTTCTGGCCATTAATATCATCATTTAGTCTAGGTAGTATGTCAAATTCTTGAATTATTTGGGCAATTTCAGAGCCTTATTCAGAGTCAAGGTCTGGATATGCCTCTCCTTCCTGAGTCCCTTCTCATGGAGACAACTGTGCCAGCTCTGACCACCACCATCAGCTCACCTTGGGAGGGGCGGGAGAGAGATAGAGGACATCCTGGGACCCCCTGTCCACAGCACAGCAGGCAGACGTTCTGGGGGTTCAGGGATTTGTCTTTCCCAGCTACCTGCAATGCACACTTAGAGTCAGGAGGCAGATCACTCAGGAGTGTCATTCCCCTCCAAGGCCATGGTGATTTCTGCAGTCATTCTGTATTGTTTTAACTGCCCACACTGGAAACTGCTTCCTAGCACAAGGGAATCCCTTCAACTGAAGACAATGTTAGCACTGGATTCTCCCCAAGAAAAATATTTTGACCTAGAAAAAACCCACAGAGAAGAGAAACATATCTCTAAAATGGTAGACTCCTCTTCCTTCTGCAGCCTTCATAGGATAAAACTCCAACTATAGGAGGAGGATTCACTGAACTTGTTGAACCTTCTTCCAGGAACCCCAGGAGCATAAGCTCTTATTTTAGAATCAGAGAAATGAAAACAATCCTGTTTCTATTGAGAGTTCAAATTCCCAAAAGGGCCATAAGATATCACATCTATTTATCTTTTCCCTGAGAGATGGGATGCTTTGAATCTTCTCTCTGCAAGAGAGCAAAGATTGTGTCTAATTGTCCTTGGAGAAAAAAATTCCAGGAAGAAGGCAGGGCAGATGTTAGAATCACACTGTTTCTGCACAAGCTTTCCTCTGTCTCAAGAGTCATGAACGTGAGGACAGATTTCACTAAATATAGTACCCAAACTCTTTCAACTTCTATGACTTCATGACCTCATGCTGCTATGCAATCCCTTCTGTACGACAACAGGCATATGAGAGGCTGTGGTTGTTAGTGGTCTAAAGACATGGCACCCTGAGAAGAAATACTTCTCCCAGTCCCAGTGCTTCTCTATCTGCCGAAGGAGTGGATCATTCAATGAGGAAGGAGTATGGTAGCCATAACAACCATTATGGAGTGCTTATTATACTTCAGAAAAGGTGCCCCATGCTGTAGTTGCACTCCCCATTTTAATATAGTCCTCATCCCCATTTTATAGAGGGCAAAACTGTAGTTCAAATTTACTCTTAGCTATTCTTACAACATGATCCATGAATTTCTGAAAGTTGCAGAAAACCTTTTAAAGGTCTATGGGATTAAAACTATTTTCACAATACTATTTAGACACTTTTTTGCCTTTTTTAAAACCTTCATTTTCCCATGAACACACATCAGATTTTTTCAGAGGCGACTTGATATGTGGTATTACAACATATAACATATAAGGAGACCAAAGAGTATAGGAAATATAGTTGCCGACCATGAAGCCAAACATTTGTTAAAAAATCACAACAATGTGAAACATCTACTTTTTATATTTTCTTATAAAATAAATCTGTCCTTATAAAATATGTTATTTGCCTTAACCTATAATGGAAGCCTTTAAAGTGAATTGAAATGAAATATTTGGCAAATTCTGTTTTAATTTCTATTATGATAAGTATCAACAAATACTTGCCCATAATAAATATATTGATACTGCCTCAGTAGTTTTTGAGAGTTTTAGTTTCAGAGTTTAAAGTTGTCCTGAGATGAAAACTACCATAAGACAATCATTGCATTAAGTGAAAAATCACCAATCTAGCAAGGGCCAGATTGATCTTCATTTAATACCAAAAGTGAATTCATTTGTCACTGCTGCTACAGAAAATTAATGAAACCTTAGTGGTCTAAAACAGCATACACCTGTCGCCTCACAGCTCCACTGGTCAGAGGCCTGGGCTGGTTCCACTGGAGTCTCTGCGCAGGTGTCACAGGCTAAGTCCAGATTCGGCTGCGTCTGCAGTCCGCATCAGAGACTCAGAGGCTCTTCCATGTGCAACGGTTGTTGGAAGAATTCGATGTCTTGTGATGGGGGGACTGAAGTCTCTGAGCCTGGCCTCAGCTCCTTGCTGCCACTCTGGTCCTTACACACCGATCCTCTCCATGCTGGTCAGCAGGGGGATGTCCAGTCCTTCAGACACTTCAGATCTTTCTGACTTCCTCCTCTACTGCTGCTAGAAGGAAATGCCCAGCGTTTAGAAGGCTCACCTGACCATCACCAGGATAACCTCCAGGTTTTAATATCACTCGATTTGCAAATCCCTTTACTGCAGTGTCCTGGTTAGTGCTTGGCTGAATAGCAAGGATCTTAGGAGGCATTTCATAGAAGTCTGCCGACCCCACAATGCCTTTTCTCTTAACCACTGAGTAACATGTTCATTTTTTAGATCCTACAATTTTCCCTCAAGAACTGTTATCCTGTCCATGCTATTTTTATAATTGGCCTCATACTTCTGCAGAGCATAATAATAGTAGTGTCCTTAAATCTAATTTCTGAAGGGAACAATTTCATTTTTTCTTACTCTAAGATATAATTATAATATTTTTAAAGTTTCTTTCAATCCAAATTTACATGAATTTAAACTGTCGTTCATGGGAGGTGAAGATGAAAAAGTGTCTAAATAGAAATGTGAAAATAGTTTTGATCCCACAGACCCTTTAAAAGGTTCTCAGCAACTCTCAGAAATGCATGGATCACTCTGGAAGTACAGCTGAGAGTATATTTGAACTGTAGTCTTCACATCTGTAAGATGGGGATAATGACTAGATTAAAAAGTAGAGTGCAACTAAAGCATGGGGCACATTTTATGAAGCACTAAATAATGTTTGCTATGGCTACCGTAATCATCCCTCCCTGAATGATCAAGTCTTTCTGCAGATAGAGATGCGCTGGGATCAGGAAAGATATTTCTTCTCAGTGTGCCAAGCCTTTTGACCACTAACAATCACAGCCTCTCATATGCTTGTGTTGTACAGAAGGGGGTTGCAGAGAAGCATGAAGCCATGAACCATAACAATTTTAGGACTTTGGGTACTGTATTTAGTGAGATCTGTCTTCACATTCATGACTCTTGAGATAGTTGAAAGCTCGTGCAGAAGCAATGTGATTCTAACATCTTCCCTGCCAGTTCTCTAGAATTTTTCCTCCAAGGACAATTAGACACAATCTTTGCTCTCTTGCAGAGAGAAGATTCAAAACATCCCCATATCTCAGGGAAAAGATAAATAGATGTGATATCTTATGATCCTTTGGGGAATTTGAACTCTCAAGAAACAGGATTGTTTTAATTTCTCTTATTCTAAAAATAAAAGCTTCCTGGGGTTCCTGGTAGCAGGTTCAACAAGTCCAGTGAATTCTCCTATAGTTGAGATTTTATCCTATGAAGAATAAAAGAAGGAGTAGGAGTAGTAGTATTCTGTGTTACATTGAGAGATGCTTTGCTGTTGCTATGATGATAAACTAGACTGGCTGTGAATGACTGAGTGGAACCGTAGGGGTGTACCAGTGACTCTGAGTCTTACTTTTCAGATTACGTCTACTAAAAAGAATTCCTTACTGCTGAAGGAGTAGGAGTCTACCATTTTAGATATATTTCTCTTTTCTGTGTTTTTTTCTAGGTCAAAGTATTTTCCTCGAGGAAAATCCATTGCTAACATTGTCTTTAGTTGAAGGGATTCTTTTGTGCTAGGAAGCGGTTTTCAGTGTGTCCTATGGTGAGATCTTGGTGTTATTCGTATAGATCCCAGTCCCTAATTGTGTTATAGCTTATGTCTTATTTTAATTCCTTCCTGGCATGAGAACAGTCATAGCGCACCAGTGAAAATTATCAGTTCCCCTAGAGAATAGCAGTAAATTGCAATGTCTATGAGGTTCCCATATGTGTTCTTCTTCTGCCTCTGCAAGTAGGATGAAAGGACTTTGTTCTACGGCTACTTTGGCTTCAATCTGCATCAAAACAGCCAAAATATCCTGTTGGGTCAAGTCCAAGCCCTTTCTAACACAGAGGCCTGGAAGCACGTGAATCATTTGCTGAGTCTACATGACCCATTTCAGTAAAGGCATCATTGTATTTCCAGTCTGAGTCCCATCTCTGTTCTCCTCCTGGAAGAGAATTCCCTCTTATTTACTATTTTAATTAACATGTCTTTTGCTCAGAATTCCACTTCTCATTTTAATTCAGCTTTGTTCATTATAGTAGGTGGATACCTGTTTTCCCTGTGGCCCTTTTTTTCTCCTTAGCAATAATCACTATTCTTGTTATTGTCATTGTGTGGTAATGGCCTAACAGCAGTTAAGGTATAGATTAGTTGCCCCCAAAATTATTAGGTATAGATTAGTTCCCCATATTAGAGTTTGATAAGTAGTGTCCCACCAAGATATAATTTAGTCTGCATATGCCATAAAACTTCCCATGACTTTTGATCTCTCAAGGTGAGGCCATTCCCAGGGATCTCATAGCTACCATGTGGAAGCAATAATTTATTTCCATCAGAAGCCCAGTGTTTTCTGTTCTCCTTATAGTGTTCCACTTACAAATATACAGATACCTGTGCAAAGTATCCTACGCCATGCTAAGAGTGCAGCTGGCATATATTTGTCTGTTATAAGCAAAGATCTTCCTGAGCATTTGATCATCAATGTTTAGAGTTATAGAGAGATGTCAGCTGAGAGTTGTACAACACCTTGTATGGCCAAGTGTAGTGTAGTTCCCAGAAACTTATTCCCAAGTGATGTTCTTTGTAGTAGATGTAACCTGAAAGGTAAGAATCTGAGTCACTGGCACATCTCTACAGTTCCATTCAGTCATCCACAATCAGTCTGGTTTATCATCATAGCAAGTGAGCAAAGCATCTCTCAGTGTAATACCGTGGACGATGGCAGGCTTCAATTTGACTGAGGTTCCCAAAGCAAGGGTGAATTTGGCAAACACGTGGCTCTACTGTTTGAGGCATCTGGTATAATTGTGGCAAGAGGCTTTCATTCTCTCTCTGTGAACCAAGTTTTTGGAAACATTTACTGTGATGACCATCATGTGATTTCGAAACATTGTTGTACCTTGAAGGTGCTGGCAGCAGGATCTGCAGACTCCATACCTGCCCATCAGCACAGCTGTGGGCCCAGGGCATCCTCCCCTCTCAGGGCTTGTGCTAAAAGACCCCATTAGTTTTTTAACCTTCAATAATGACAACTCAGTGACAGGAAATTATTTTTTCCACTTTTTTTTTCCTCTAAGGAAACTACATTTTCAAGTTTGCTTTTTAGTATGATGATATGAGAACAAGGCTTATCAAGCTATGTTCCTGGACCCCATTTGACCTGCAACCTATTTTTGTAAATAAAGTTTTACTGGAACACATCCATTCCCATTCACTGTCACATTGCCTATGGCTGCTTTTGTCCGAGTTGAGTAATTATGACAGAGAAGATGGTTCGCAAAGTCACAGTATCTACTTGTGGCTCTTCAAAGGAAAAGGCACTAATTATTGATGTAGAAGATATGCACCCTGCTCTTATTAACTCATTCTGACGTGGGCTACGCTGAATAAAATCTTTGCTAGTACAGAGTATTCAAAATAAATGGAATTGGATTTCCAATAATTCTAACAATGAATTATCTGTTAAAAACTTTAGACACTTTAGCAGGCATGAAATAGTATCACATGGTAGCTTTAATTATAATTTCCTGCAGACTAATGGTAGCAAGAAGAATATTATATGCTTATTAGCCATTTCTATTTTTTGTAGAAGTGCCTATTTATGTGCTTTGCTAATTTTACACAAATTGCATTATCTTTTTTACCATTGAATTGAGGGAGTTCTTTCCATGTAATATAGTTTATTTGTTCACATATGTACTTTGAATATTATCATTTGGTCTATGACTTCCATTTCATATTTTTTAATGATGACTTTGATGAGCAGTGATTAATTAGAAAGAGGTCCAATATTAGCCGGGCATGGTGGTGCACGCTTGTAATCCCAGTACTTTGGGAGGCGGAGACCGGAGGATCCGGGTTCACGGCCAACCTCAGCACGCATGCGCTCACGCACGATCGATAGATTGATCGATCTCTCTCCTCTCTCTCTCTCTCTCTCTCTCTCTACCTAGTGAGGCCTCCGCAACTTCGTGAGACCCGGTTTCAAAAATAAAGCATAAAAAAAATAGGGCCGGGGACGTAGCGCGGAGGTAGAACGCCCCTGAGTTCAATCCCCGGAACCGCAAAAAAAAAAAAAGAGGTCCAATATTTATAAAACTTAAACATTTTTTGTCTAGTGCTTTTTGTGTCTTCTCAAATTTTCCGTGCCTACCCAAGATTATGAAGACATGCATCTATTTTTATCTCAAAGATATATCTTCAGTTTATAAATATTGATCTATAATATTCCATTTCAAGGTAGTATTTATTCTAGTAAAGGTCAAAAAATGCCAACTACCATATTTCCTTGGAAACAAATTCCTCTCTCCATGCTGCCCTTGCTATCTCTTACATTGGTCTCTCTTTGCACAGCACCCTCCTTAGTGCACCCTTGACCTCTGCGTTCCTCAGGCTGTAGATCAGGGGGTTCAGCATGGGGTTGAAAAGGCTGTAGAACAGGGAAAGAATCTTCTGCTGCTCCTCAGGGTGGCGGGACTTGGGGGCCATGTACATGATGATGGCGCTGCCAAAGAAGAGCCCGACCACGCAGAGGTGGGAGGAGCAGGTGGAGAAGGCCTTGCTGCGGCCCTCCCCTGACTGGATCCTCAGGATGGCAACCAGGATGCGCGTGTAGGAGAACAGCACCAAGCAGAGGGGCCCCACGAGGATGAACACGCAGGCTGCAAAGATGACCAGTTGGTTGAGCGTCGTGTCAGCACAGGCCAGCTTGAGGACAGACAGGATCTCACAGAAGAAGTGGTTGATCTCATGAGGCCCACAGAAGGGCAGCCTCAGGATGAGGACTAAATGGACCAGGGCCAAGAGGAAGCTAAACACCCAGGAAGCAGCAGCCAGGACAGTGCATACTCTCCAGCTCATGATGACGGTGTAATGCAGGGGGTGGCAGATGGCCACATACCGATCATAGGACATCACCACCAGAATCAGGCACTCTATGTGAGCAAAAGCCAAATACAAGAATGTCTGCATTATGCATGGGATGAAGGATATGGTTGTTTTCTGGCTCACAAGGTTTGCCAGCATCTTGGGGACATTGTTGGAAGCATAGGACATGTCAACAATGGCCAAGTGTGAGAGGAAGAAGTACATGGGGGTGTGCAGTCTGGGGTCCAAGCAGATAATCCCAAGGATGATCCCATTCCCCAGCAGGGTGAAGGTGTAGAAGAGAGAGAAAAGTCCAAAGAGGAAGCACTCCAGGGCCGGATTAACCTGGAATCCCAGCAGGGTGACCTCTGTGATCCATGTCTGGTTGCCTCCCATGCCAGGACAGGAAGGTCGGAGCTGTGGGGCAAAATTGCAACACATTTAGTGAATGTTACAGAAGAAGCATTTTTAACTGTATCATTTCGGATGTATTTTCTAGAATTTGCATTCAGATATGTTGCAAAAACTTAGGGTACTTATTAAAATGAGAAAAACATCTCCTTTTACTAATAGAATAATAGGAAAATAAATACATCTGTGGATACAATTATATACAAAAATGTGTTAATATAAGAGGATCTATTTTTATATATCCTGTATTTGAAGGTACACATACACATGTACCCCCATGTTGGTCTGGAAAATTCATGTATTCTGGCTTCCCTTTCAGGGTGGTAGTCTTGATTATTAATGTAATTTGAATAGGGATAATTCTTATGAAATACTGCGATAGGAGATGGCTTCATTTCCTGGGGTGCTTGTCTTCTCAGGACAACCTATGAAGTGGTTAGGGCCTTCTATTTGTCATGTGCCTGTCCACCCACAAATCCACCTACCCTCTCACACATTTTCTACTCACTTATTTCAGATTCGAAATTCTTTCTGTCTTCTCATTTCTGTAGTTTCTTTAAAATGTCCAAGACCCTGCTTGTCAGCAAGCAGCCAATACTCCCTGGGGAGTGTCTACTGGGACCTGTTTTACATCTCTGGTGGTTGTAGTTTTAAGTTTTGTTTACTTCTTTATCTGCACTTGATACTGAAATCTAGGCATAAGTAACAGGATTCTTTGGCTACATGCAATGGACATACCTTTGATAAAACTTCTGCAGTCTTTTATATTAAGAAATTCAAAAGGGAAATCCACTTAGATTAACAGTGGTGACATTAAGGATGACAGATCTATTGCAGTTGTCATTTTTTTGTTTCTTTCCTCTTTGCTGTTTCATCACTTAATATATGACACGTCTCAGAACTAGTCTTATTTGCTAGTGCAACAGATCTTTTTTCATTAAGATATTGTCAAGGCTTGGGCAGCTCAGGCTGCCATCAAATTCCCCAACCATTTTCTTTTTCATCACTGTTACCATGCCAACGGCCTACTGCAGTTCAAGTGGATCTTGAGCAGGTCACAGAGATCGGGACAGTTGGAATTGGTGGTTAGTTCTTTCTAGTGAGCTCTTCCATGGAGGACCCTGGGTCTGTCCAGCCATTAGAGAGAGACGAGGGACTTGAAAGGGATGGATGGGACCCTCACCTAACAAAACCATGTGACCTGTGCTGTCTCTGTGCACTTCAGTCACATTTTTTCCTTAACATCTTGATTTTCATTTTTGAATCATGGTAAAGTTTCAAATCCAACAGAATACTTTCAGAAATTATTTCAATGTTTATTCATGATTATTTCTTTAGGATATCTTCTAAAAATGAAATTCCAAATGCTAAATACACAGACATTACAAAGTATTTTGTATCTATTGCTGGTTACAATATAATAATTAATATTATTATTATACAATTGCAAAATAAATTTTATAAATCTATGCCAAAGTAAATACCACTGGCAGTGTGTGAGAATAAATCACGCCTCTTTCTCACATGATTCCCAGCTATAATATTTGCTAATCTGATACATGAGCAATGAAGGTTTAAATTTATATTTCATTAAAGCCTTAACACAAGTCCTTGAGTGCAGAAGATGCACCCGCTCTGTTCTGTGCTCTGGGGGAGCAGCTGTGGATAAAGGATCAGATTCGGAACAGGAGATGGAGATTCTACCTCTACATCTCACATTTCCATTTATGGAAGGAAACTTCTATAGCCCTGGATGGAATTACTTTGGAATATACCAAGCCCTGTCAGCCCCCTAATTCACATGATTTGTAAAACAGGAAAAAGAAACTCAGGACCCCCCTTCTCTTTTTGGTCATATGCATTGCTATCCCTTTGAGCATAAAGCATAAGGGAGCATGTTCTGTCTCGTTTCGGGCTGAGGGTAGGCTAGAGGTTGTGATATTCATTAGGAAAGATTTTTTTGTGTGTGTGGTACCGGGGATTGAACCCAGGGGCGTTCTACCTCTGCACTACACCCCCGGCCCTATTTTTTTATACTTTATTTTGAAACCGGGT
>PVJS01001565.1:0-95592 GCA_004027185.1 Glis glis
TCTCTCTCTCTCCCTGTCTCTCTCTCTCTCTCTCTCTCTCTCTCTCCTTAGTGAGGCCCTCCACAACTTCGTGAGACCCGGTTTCAAAATAAAGTATAAAAAAACAGGGCCGGGGGCGTAGCACGGAGGTAGAACGCCCCTGCGTTCAATCCCTGGTACCGCAAATAAATAAATAAATAAATAAATAAATAAATAAATAAAATAAAAAACAAAACCAAGGGCCAATCTCTCCAATGTGGGCAGATCTGCCACTTCCAAGCTATGTCCAGGAACTACTGTGGCAAACTCTTCCACGTTCTGCAGGTGTGGCACAATGTGGCTGACGTCACCAGCCTTATTTTATAGGCAAGAACTGCAGAGCTTCAGGTGACACGAATCCAGCCACCCCTCACTGTCTTGTCATCCACACACCAAGGCCATCTTTATATTAAACTGAGGCAGCTGCATCTAGCCAAAATATGATTCTCGGCTCTCATGTCTTGCTTCCCAGTCTGAGCCAGCTCAGAGCAGGCTGGAGGCCCTGACAGCACATCTCCAAGAAGCCCACACCATCCTTTGATTTACTGACCAAGCTCCACACCTACTCCCACCTCGGTGCCTGACACTGTAAATTCAATGGAATCTAGAGGAGACTCCCCTGCAGGCTGGGCTCAGAGTAATCTCATCTAGAGTTGGTAAAATATTTCTAAGAGAGGGGAAAGTTAACTATAAATAAATCATCACTACTCGGGCCTCCTGTCGGTTGCTTTCACTGAAGATACAGAAATGTAAGCCCTCTGCTTTAAATCAGGGCTCTCATCACCTGAGCTTCTAGAAATGCGGTAAGTGCTCGAGTACCCTAAAAAGGACTATGTAAGAAAGAGTTAAAGAGGAAACACAGAATACATTTCCTAGTTGTAGATTTACATTATGCTTTTTATGTTTATGTTCTTTCCCAAGTTGAGAGTTCAGCACTTTGATTATTTCTTTTTTTTTGGGGGGTGCTGGGGATGGCACCCAGGGCACCACATGCTAAGCAAGTGTTCTATCACTGAGCTACTTCCTAGCATGCATGTTAACCATTTTGTCCTAAACTAAAACATATTTATTTCAAAATGGAAAATTTTCACATTTTCTCCTAGTCTATATTCTTATGAAAAAGAATTAAAATTTCAACCATGTATTCTCATTAAACTTCTCTTGGAGCTTCAGATAAAAGTACAGGATGAAGTTCCACTATTTCCACACTTTCTGTCTGGGTTACAGCCATCACACCTGAGGTCTCCCACACAGGAACACGCATGTTCTTTGTCTCAAACTTGCACCATATGCTGGGAATAGGAGTAATGTCTCAACCCAGAGGTGTCTCAATGGCTCCCACAGAACGCCAAGGGCAATGCAAGATAAGGTGTAGGCAGAGACTGGCTTCTCACCTGCTTACACAACTTGCCCATTATATGACCTTAGATAGTCATTAGCACTGGGAGTCTCATTATGACCACTTTACAGATGAGAAAAAAATCTATCACTTTCCCTACCTTCCCAGCAGGGTGGGGGCAAATAAAATAATGGATGCTGCATTGGTATGTGAATGAGTGTGGCTCAAATCCTGGGATCTTGATCTCCCTCCCTCCAGCCCTCCTTCCTTCTTTTATATATCAAGGGCCTCCTGTCTGAATTAAATTGTCATAGGTATTATGAGGAATACCTAGATCAGTCAGAAATGTCTTTAAGAAGCTTAAGGCTTCATTCGAACTTATCCTTTTATATATGTTAAGTGCCAAGAAAGAAACACAGATAACATGCTCTAGAGTTACAAGGAGGAAAAGATAGCTTCCTGTTAGGGGTGAGGAAGACCTCACAAGGAAGAGGTCTACTAGCGAGTAGGCCCCTGGAATGTGTGTAAGATGGAGACAAGGGGGTTGATAGTGAAGAAAGCCATGCCAGGGAGGACCAACAGGCACAAAGCACTGAGAAGAAAGGATGGGAGCACAGGAAGGAAGCAGCTGTGCTACAGAACCATGGAACTCCTGGAAAAGAAGCAGGAGAGGAAGCTGGGAAGGCAGACCAAGCGGCACTGGGGAAGGCAGACCGGAGCCGCACTGGGGAAGGCAGACCAAGCAGCACTGGGGAAGGCAGACCGGAGCCGCACTGGGGAAGGCAGACCGGAGCCGCACTGGGGAAGGCAGACCGGAGCCGCACTGGGGAAGGCAGACCGGAGCTGCACTGGGGAAGGCCCGGCAGGTAGACGGAGCATGGAGTGGAATGCCCCCTTGTCCACCACCCTGTGCATCCACAATCCTTCTCTGGACAGACCACACAATGTGCTTCTATTTTCCTAAACTTCTCCTCACTCAACAGAACAGTTAGTTCTCCCAGATATGGCTCAAATTTGTCTTCTCTTAATTCGCTCCTGGGTTCCAGTCTTGTCCCACTGCCGTGCATAATGCATCCTCCACACTGGTGTCACACACAGGTTGAGCCCCAATGCAGTTTTACCACATACTCCCTTTTTCAGTTGCTGCTGTGATTTCTTATTACCCACAGTTAACACTGCAGTAGCTCATGTAAGATACCATGTGTTCTGTGATGGGGTCCTCTCCAGGCCCCATCCCCTCTCTCCCTCACAACCTCCTTCCGCCTGCCACACTGCACTCCTTGAGGTTCCTAACTGCAGGCTCCCTTGTCTCTCTGTGCCTCTGAGTTTGTGGTTCCTTGTGGATGGAACCCTTCTCCCGTTCTCTGACTGGAGAGGACCTGCCCTTCTCTTTTGGATCATCATTTGGCATTGTTCTAGATGTACATATGTCAATGCAATTAAAGAAAAAAGTTCAATATTGAAAAAAAAAGAAGCAAAATTAGCACTTATAGGAAAGCTTGTCTAAAAAATGCAAGAGAATCGCATAAAAAATCGAAACTATAGAATTTAGTAAGACAGTAGTTACAAAATGAATATACAAAACCCCAAATGTGTCTTTACACAAGTGTTAACCATGTCAGAAAGTATTCCTTTATCACAGCATAAGATAAAAAATTAAGGAAAAAAATGTTCACTTAAGGAAAAAAAATATTAAGGCTTGTGAAGAACCTATAGAAAGAAAACTTTTAAATTCTACTAGAAAGATAAATCTTCCAGATAGCAAGACCCAATGCAATGTTCATGGATCCATCTCTGCGTTATTCACTGGTAGTCTGCCTAAATGAATCTAAAAATTCAATGAGATACCAATCAAAACACAAAGAGGATTCTTTGGGGGAACCTGAAAAGGTATCAACCTTTACTTGAAAAATACAAATGAAGGGTCCTTCTTCAACTAAATAGATGAGCAAAAATTCAAGTACTCAGGGTTACTGAGGCACAGAGAACCAGAATACCCAAAAGGTTATCTATGGATTTTTGAAAGAGCAATTTGTTACTATCTGTCAACATTCAAAATATGTATTTTCTTTAAGCAGTATCTCAGCTGGAATTAATTATATAGATATATTCACATATTTATGTACAAACATATAAGAAAGTATGTACCTTATATTATTTCTACTGTTAGAAAATAGGGGAAAAAAGCAGTCTAAATGTCTACCAATCATAGATCTATTATATAAGATATATCCAATGGAGTGGTATACAGCCATTCTAAGAAACCTATATGGAGTGAAATAGATGTAAGTCTGTACTATCTATTGTTAAAGTAAAAAAGGCAAGGTGCAAAAAAAATAGGGATAGTATGATCCTATATTTGTATTTTAAAATTACATGAGTATGCTTATATATGAATGGGAACATTCTGGAAGGCCCTCTTTGGTAATAGATTCAGGAGGAGATGGGCAGAAAGAAATGTCACCTGAATAAAACAGAAAGGTGATTGTTGTTTTTTTCATGAGCATATATTCGTGTCCCTCTTCGGGAGTGCCCCAGCAGGGAGGAGCGATGCCTTCCCTGGGGCCCTCTGGACATGGCTCTCTGATGGACTTAGACACCGGCTCTTTACTTGCTGGCTTCCCAAACAGTGAAGAGCTTCCTGGAGGACAGAGCTGTCTTCTCTTCCTGCATTCTCCGTGCCTTGTGGAGCACCTAAAACCTAGTGCCCACTTAATAAGGGTTGGATGAAAGAAGGAAGGAAAGGAGGGAGCTGGGGAAGAAAGAGTTTTAAAAGAAGGTCCTACACAAACATCAACCAGGAGGCTACAGCACTAGTTAGAGAAGACAGACTCGGTGACAAGGGAGGCTGGCCACAAAGAGATCAATGATTCGGATGAAGAATGGAGACACGTTCCTTCTTCCTCACAGCAGGAAGAAGCAGTACTGTCAGCCCCAGATGTCAGGCCTTCTCAGGGAAAGGGGTGGCTGGAAGCCAAGGCCAAGTGCCACCCAAGGCCTGCACGCAAGGGGGAAGCCCTGACCATGTCCCCTCTCTTCTGGAAATGGGGCCTCCACTGGTCTCCAGCAAGTGACTAGAGCAATCCACACGGCCTCTACATCACTCTTGCTTACTATTTTCCTCACAGGGTGTTGGAAATGTCAGCTGAAACAACACATGTAAAGCACTTAGCACCACCCCTGGCAGAGAGGAGGCACTCAAAATATAAGATTATTAAGTTGCTTACAGAATTCTTTCAAGAGTTCTTAACACTGCAACTGCAAAAGTCATCGGGAAGTCTTGAATTTCCAGCAAGGCCCATGCCTCCCCACTTATCTTGGCCATAAATAAACAGACTGTCTTCCTAAGCACATTGAAAACAAACTGGAAGCTGCTGCTTCCGTATTTCTTACTTTTGCCAGCGTTTCAAAATTAAGCTGCCTTTATCAGGCCCCAAGTATAAAAAGCACTCTCTCATCTTAGAAGGCTAGAATTTAAGTAACCTTTACAACTGTAGCACATCCCCCCACCCCCCACAGCTTGACCGTGCCTCACGTGGCTCAGCACTCACCACAGCGGGAGGGTCATTCCATTCTTCATAGGAGATGGCTGCATATGGATAGATCCGGTCATTGATAATCTGCAGGGTGGCCAGGGCAATGGCTTTAATCGACTGGAAGTACGCTTCCCAGAACCACCGTGCCTATAAAGAAAACAGCACTGTTGTAAGTGACCAAGTCAGACAGTGGGGGCACTAGAGGCTCTATCACTCAACAATGCGTCTAGGTAATTCCTTTATTCCCAAAAATGGGGTCCCTAGGGCAAATGCGCCCTGCTGTCCAAGCCAACTTCACCAGAGGTGTGCGTTTATAAAACGCAGTTGGAAGAGAATGTTAGCAATGAAATGCACACTGGATCCAACTTAGATGCAAGAGGAACACTGTGTTGAGGAAAATACCAATGTGTTTTATCAGAGCAAGCTTATAGGCTTTATTTTTTATACACACAGTAAACTGCACAAGTTTTAAGTGCACAGCCCAATGAAAATTTTTTTTCTAGTACTGAGGATTGAACCCAGGGGCATTCTACCTCCAAGCTCTACTCCCAGCCCCCCCCCCTTATTTTTTTGTTTGGAAAAAGGGTCTTGCTAGGTTGCTGAGAGCCTCACTATGTTGCCAAGGCTGCCCTTGAACTTGTGATTCTCTTAACTCAGCATCCCAAGTACTGGGATTACAGGAATGTGCAACCAAGCCTGGCAGCCCAGTGAATTTTTACATCAATACATACTCCTACAACTACTACCCAGATGGAGAACATTCCAGTACCTCAGAAGAGTCCCCATGTGCATATACATACATTCATATATAAACTTCCCAAAGTTTTACTTTCAGATTTGCACCCTCACAGCTTGTCTCTTGTAAAGAGCATATAACTGGGTTATATTTTATCTTATCCAAAAATCTTTGGCTTCTAATTATACAGTTCATTTACACTTGATGTAATTACTGATATGTCTGAGTTTAATGGTATGAACATTCTATTTGTTTCATCTGTTCTTTGTCCCTTTATTTTTCCTTTTTAACCTTTAGAACAAAACTTTTATTATTATTCCATGTTTTTCTTCTTCATTAACTAGCTGCTTATTTAGTCTTTCATTATTCTTTTAGTAACTATCCTTACAATTAAACATCATTGATCTACTACATACCCCAAATTAACAATTTTATAACTTACCAACAATGTAAGAACCCTCTCCCATCTGCTATGCTATTAGTGGCAAATACTTTTCATTTACATATTTTAAATCCTACAACATATTCTTATTACTGTTTTCAAAAGTATATTTTCATTGATATTTACCCTTTCTTTCCCTCATGCATATGAGCTTCCATCTCAAATTATCTTCCTGTTGCCTGAAGAACTTATTTTGTTATTTTTTTTGCTGCAGGTCAGCTGGTGACAAATTCTCCCAGATTTTACTTATTTGAAAGCTTCTTTTCACCCAATTAAATTTGGAAGAATATTTTGGCTGGGTAGCAAATTCTAGGTTAACACTTATTTTCTCTCAGAATATTCAAGACATGTTTCCACTGGCTTCTGGCTTCATCTAAATGTTTCTGATCCATTAGCTGTTCACCTTTGAAGATAATCCTTTTTTTCTGACTACATTTAGGCTTTTCTCTGTCTTTGGCTTACAGCAGTTCAATGTGCCTGGTTGTGTTTTTTGTTTGCTTCTTTGTTGTATTTATCTTGCTAAGGACTGTATAGCTTCTTTAATCTGTGACTCAATGTTTCACTGGTTTTAGAAAACTCTCAGCAAATAAGTCTTCAAATATTGCTCCAGTTACACTCCCTCTTCCTCTGGGGCTTCAAATACACATATATGTGGTACACGTTTCACTATGTCCTACACGGCTCTGGTTCTCTTCTCTGTTTCTATCTGGGTGTTTCCTAACTTTTCTGATTCAATTATTCTTTATCCTTTTTTTTTGTTTGGTGTCTAAACTGCTACTTAATCCATGTATTGGGTTCTTATTTCAGTTCCTATATTTTTCAGTTCTACAATTTCCATTTGACCTTTTTTTTGAGGGGGGCAGGGCGGAAGGCTAGAGATGGACCCCAGGACCTAGTGCATGCTAAGCATATACTTTACTACTGAGTTACAGACCCAGTCAGACATTTTTTTAAAGTAGATCTCACATCTTTGTTGAAATTCTCCTTCTTTTCTTCTATTTTCTCAAACACAGCTAATGACTGATAACTCCAATATCTGAATTATCTGTGAGTTTCTTTCTACTATCTGTTTTTTCTCTTCATTCTAGTCATTTGATTTCAATTTCTAGCATACTTTTAATTTTTTACTGGATGCCAGACATTCTGTTTAGCAACTGTAGAGGTTCTGGATGACCTGCATCTTCCTCCTAAGGGCGTAACAGATTCTGAGGCAGGCACAGGGAGCCCAGTGAAACCACTTTAATACCATCAGAGGTCGGTTTCAAGCTGTGTCAGAGCTCACTCATTTCACTCCAAAGGTGAGGCCCTCTGGGTCTCCAATTAAAGGCTGTTATGTAGCAGGACACCTCTACCTTTGTGGGTATTTTCATCTTCCAGTGCTCTGTGTGGCTGCTGGAACACTGGCACTGCTCACCAGACTCCAGCTGCTGCCTCCCACCAGGCTCTTGGGCTTCCCTCTAGCGTGTGTACTTAGGAGGTGGCAAACCCTCAGGAAGACTGCAGGCACATCTTCCGCTTTCTTCCCTTGTGTTTCTCTCTTATCCCTCAAACCCTGGATACTTTGGTTGCCCCTAGTTCCCACCTCCCAGCCCTGTAGGACTGCTGCTGTCTGCTGGGATTCCATGCCCTGGGGCCGTGAGTTGGAGGGTGCCCTCGGGGAACAGCCACAGTGGACCCACCACTCACTTCCGTGTGCTTCCCTCCCCTCAGGATGGCAGTCCCCCAGGTAATGACTGCGCTGCTTGCTCTCCAATGCCTCTCAACAGTTGTTTTATCTATTCTGACGAGCTTTTAAATTTTTATTTTTGTGAGGAGAATGTTACTCCGATATCAGCTACTCTACCATGGCCCAATATAGTCTTTGGAAAGAAGGCCATTTCTTATCAAATAGAGGTTAACCTCAGTTCCTAATAAAAGCAGGATGCTGGTCTAGATGAGCTATTCAGCTTCAGCCAGATCTTTGACTCCATTCAAAACCAGAGGCTAAGAGGGCTTATGCAAGGTGGGGCTAGGCACTGAAAACTTAACAGGGGGGAAGTGGAAGGACAATCAGGAGGTGGAGGAAAAAGGCACTTTCTAGTCTAAATCTGCCAATTTCAGTTCCATTTCCTTAGCAAGTGTTCCACCCATGAGTTAAATGCTTAGGCTATCTTCTGAGTTGTGTGACTACTATTCTCTCCACTAACTATAAGAAGGCAAAGCATCGCATTGAGAATTTCTCCTCCTAAAAGAAAAGCTAAAAGGCAGACTTTGCATTAAGGGCAGCTGGCTTCCTCACATGGTCCTGCAGTTGGCACCGGTACCTCTGGCTGCCTGCCTGCTACTGCTCCCTGGACATGCCCTCCTCACTGTGGTCATGTTCCCACTTAAGTTCATGTCGTTGATTTCTCTCCAGTCAACTGGACAAAATGTTTATATTCCATGAGACCTGAAAGAACCTATCTTCTCGGTGAAACTTACTGATCCCTTCGAATGCCAGCAGTCTCCCTTCCTGTGAAACCCACAGCTCTGAGGGCCTCGTCATTCAGGTGAGTCCTGGCCCACACTGCTTGGTAACTGCCTCCTGTGGTTTCAGATGGTCTCTCTTTCCAGCTAGATCATGAGTTCTCTGGGCATAGACTAGCCTTTTTTTTTAAGCATCCTTGCAAATGTTAGTGTTTTACCTGCTGCAAAGCATATTCCCATGATCTCATCTGCTCTTTATAGCCAGCTTGCTACTTATTTGGGGGCAGATACAAGCTTCGTTTTATATGTGAGGAAAAGATGTTAACTAGCAAAATCAAAACTCCAAACCCACGATTCCTAATTCTCAATTCAGACTTCTTCTCAATTCATTCTGGAGTATTAAGAATACCAGCATGGCGTAGGTTTTAGGAAATGGTCCTGTTTCAAGAAACTGAGTAATGTGAAACTTTACTAAGAAGCATGAGCCCACACATAAATACACATATATCCAGAATACTTACCTTCTTTTCTACCCAAATGGGTCCATCATCATACTTCTAAAAATCTTAAATCATATTCAAATTAAACCATACTCAAACTTGAGCATTCCCAAATCTTAACACTCACGGGTAATCCAGGGGAGAGAGCAGTGCTTGGAATTAATAGAAAACAGAGAATTGGTAGCAAATCTACCTAGAATACCAGTCAAAGGCACAACTGTGGAACAGACCCTCCAATTTAAAATGTCTCAAATCAGCCAGGTGCAGTGGTACACTCGTGTAATCTCAGTACTTGAGAGGCTGAGACAGGATTGCAGGTTTGAAGCCAGTCTCAGCAACTCAGTGAAACCCTGTTTTAAAATAAAAAAACTAAAAAAAGGGCTGAGGTTGTAGGTCAGAGGTAGAATGCCCCTGGGTTCAATCTTCAGTACCAAAAAAAGATGTCTGAAATCATCTCTCCCTGTCCACTCACTGCAATCTGCTTGGGGAGGAAGCAAGTGCTGCCAATGATCACAGCTCAGATGACTGGGCCTGAGCCCAGGGGAGCCTCTCAGGCTTAATTGTTTCTGCAGGACTGCTGTGACACCTTAAAGTGTTCAAAAGGCATAATTTCTAGCCCCTCCAAGACCTGCAGCAGCTACTTGTCCACAGAGAGGACAGAGTTTTCATCTATGCTGCCTCTGTTCTCACCCAGAGACTAAATAAATGCTCATTATGTTCCCCCTCCCCCTAAAAACAAAACAAAACAAAACAAAAAACCCATGAGCCACATTTAGAGGTGTTTAGGAAGTGTGAATGAGGGATTCTTCAACAGCTACGCAAATGCAATTTTCATTACCTTAAGAACTACAAAATTCCTACAACACTTTTCAACAGGAGAAGCTCCTAGAGGGCAGGGACTGGCCTCCTTAAAACTATCATAAGCAAACAGGAGCTTCAAACTGAAATTGCTATTTCAGTTTGTACACCAATTAAATGAGATAAATGTCTTATTCGGTAACACAAAGCCAATAGGGTTAGCAAAAACAGATGTTTGAGAGAAGCCAGTGTGATGTGGTGAAAGAAATGAAGATGAGGGAGCAGTGCGCACAACATTAAGCTTCAACCTCTGTCTGTGCTTTCTGAGAGAAATTGCAGGATGGAGATCACACATCTCACAGAGCTGTGAAGACTCGCTGACCTGAGGTCTACAAGCCCCTCACTCAGCACGAGAGCAGGACAGGCACCAGCAGATGACAGCTCTCCCCAACACTTACCCCCATCCTGCGCCCTTGGGGTGTTTGTCATTTAGGGGTAAAGGAGAGGAGGAGAGATGGAATGGCACTCCATTGTTACACTCTATTCATCCCAATTCCTGAAGACGGTGGAGAAACTCAACCAGTGATAGAACAGCTAGAAATAAAAGAAGCCAAGCTTGGCGCCACAAGCCTGTAATCCCAGTACTTGGGAGGCTGAGACAAGAGGATCACAGGTTCAAGGCCAGCACATGATAAATTAGGGAGATCCTGACTCAAAAAAAGAAAAAAAAGGCTCGGAATGTAGCTCAGTGGTAGAATGTCCTTGGGTTCAATTCCCAAAACAATAATAACAATAACACATAAAGTAGAAGTGTGGCAGCACTTCATGCTGATAGTACAGCTGTCCACAACGTGTGCCTTCGAGCTTAACATGAAGCTTCCGAGGAAGTGGACAACTCTCCTCCGGCAAAACTCCCCGAGAACAGGAACACCTCTGCTCGGCTCACCACTGAGCTCCCGCATCCGGCACAGGGCCTGTTAAAGAGCAGGCGGCCCAGCATCTGTTGAAAGGCAGCTCCCCAGGACTTCCTTGCAGGAACCAGGTGGCACGGGCACCAACCACATCCATGAAACTTCTCCAAATCCTCCAGTACCAACCCATGAGGGGTAAGGAGGAAATTTAACAATGAAATCACATCTTAGATACTGAATTTAAAAGGTGGATGACGGGGAGCGCACTTGAGGGAGAACAAAGACCATCTGTTCCTCAGAGGCACAGCAGGATAGAAAGGGGAGCGAGAATGTCTCGTGTTATGCTTGTATAGACCATGAGAGCGAGAAACAGTTGTTAAAACTACGCCACGCAAGTGTGCTACCTAAAAGTGGTCAGGATAGTCATCTAACAGGACAGCGACAATATGTATATATACAACCCCAACTGCCCTAAAGTAGCTCAAGAACAGGGTGTGGTGGCACACGCCTGTAATCCTAGTACTTGGGAGGCTGAGGCAGGAGGATCACAGGTTTGAGGACAGCCTCAGCAAGTACTGAGACTCTCGTCAGCCTAGCGAGACCCTGTTTCAAAATAAAAGTAAAGCCAGGCGTGGTGGTGCACACTTGTAATCCCAGTACTTGGAAGACTGAGACCGGAGGATCCGGGTTCGCGGCCAGCCTCAGCTACTTAGTGAGGCCCTCCGCAACTTAGTGAGACCCTGTTTCAAAATAAAGAACAAAAAATAGGGCTAGGGGTGTAGCTCGGAGGTAGAATGCCCCTGGGTTCAATCCCCAGTACAGCAAAATAAATAAATAAATAAATAAAAATAAAGCCGGGCCTGGTGGCGCACACTTGTAATCCCAGTACTTTGGGAGGCGGAGACCGGAGGATCCGGGTTCGCGGCCAACCTCAGCGCGCATGCGCGCGCGATCAATCTCTCTCTGTCTCTCTCTCTCTGTCTCTCTCTCTCTCTCTCTATCTCTCTCTCTCTCTCTCTCTCTCTCTCTCTCTACCTAGTGAGGCCCTCTGCAACTTCGTGAGACCCGGTTTCAAAAATAAAGCATAAAAAAAATAGGGCCGGGGGCGTAGCGTGGAGGTAGACCGCCCCTGCATTCAATCCCCGTACCGCAAAAAATAAATAAATAAAATAAAATAAAATAAATAAAATAAAATAAATAAAAAATAAAATAAAATAAAATAAAATAAAATAATAAAATAGGGCTGGGGGTGTAGCTCGGAGGTAGAATGCCCCGGGGCTTAATCCCCAGTACCACAAAATAAATAAATAAATAAATAAATAGTAGTTCAAGAGCATCTTTAGGGCTCCCAATGCCCTTTAATGAACCAGTCACCTTTGGACTGCCCTTCCAACCACAGCCTCTTGGATGGGCCCCAGGTCAATGGGTTTCATTTTGGTATATGAAACGATTTTTCCAAGGAAACCCACAAAATAAAAACAAAATGATAAACCAGCCAGCTATGCTTCAATTTCCAAGAGCAAATGCTATGCAAACACCAGACAATGACATGTGAGTGTTGATCAGCACTTGGCATGCACACTGCTCTAGTCCCCTCTCCCAACCCACCAGATGGTCCAACAGAGAGGATCACCTTCTGCTTAGGATGGAGAAAACCATGAGAGAACATGGAACCCAACAAAACAATGAAAAATGCCACCAAGAACCTACAAAGACCACAACTCTTGTTGGGCCCATTAGAAAGTTGAGGTCATAAGGCAATCAAGGGAATCAAACTTCAAAAGGTGGCAAGTCCCTCCGCGGCAAGCTTTCCATCACTATAGAAAATACCTGAGATAATCAACTTACAAAGAAAAAAGGGTTACTGTGGCTCAGAGTGCTGGAGGTTTTAGTCCATGATCAGTTGGCCCTATTGTCTCGGGCCAGTGGCAGGGCGACACATCTTGGGGGCACAGATGGAAGAGCAAGTCGCTCACCTCATGGTTGGGAAGTGAAAGAGAAAGAGAAAGGGAGCAGGGTCCCACTATTCACTTCCGGGGCACACCCCAGTGACCTAACGACCTCCCGCTAGGCCCCACCTCCTAAAGGTTCCATCACCTCCAAATAACACCTCCCAGGAAACCAAGCCTCCAATACACGGGCCTGTGGGGAACTTCCTCCCAGGAGAGATGGGGCACACAAATTATTTCAGCTTTGGAAGAGTGCAGAAGGAAGAAGCAGTTGCCACAAAAGCAGCCAAAGAAAACAGCTAAGATTTTAAGGAATTCTTAAAACAGTGTACACCATTAGGACAGTTTAGAAGCTCCAGACACAAGGTAAGCCACATTCACTTTCCCCATCCACTTACTGGACTTTTTGCCATTAAAAGCAAAAACCTTAGGATGTTTGGGGAGGAGAAGAAAACCCTTCCCTCTCCAAGATCCAAAGACCCACTGCTTCTGGGAGAGGAGTAGAAAGGCAGACTGCCCCTAGGGGAGTGGAATCCTTCCAGCTCCTCCAGCCACTGCTCCCAAGGCAGGGGAAGGGTGTCAGGAAACTCCCTGCCCCACCATAAGCCTTTCAAGAAGTCCACTGCTGTAGGACAGGCAGGACACCCTCCCTTCACCGAGGCAAAGGTACACTGTTGGGGTAGAAGTAGAAGCAACAGTCATGTGACCCAGAGGACAGGTAGGAACCCTGGCCCTGGTTGGATCCTACACTGGCAAAGCAAGGGCAGCAAATTGTCTAGCCCAGGTGAAGGGTGGTAGGAGCTGCCATGGGGAAGGAGCAGGAATGCTGGGAGTGCGCCAGCCTTGAGTCCCAGCAAAAGGGCCCACAACTGAGGCTGACAAGGGCAACAGAGCATCCTACTGCCCCCACTAGGAACCAAGCACCAAGTACCATGGAAGGAGAAGCAGGAGTGTGGAGAAAGGTCTGGTCATGTCCTGCTGAAAGTGGAGGGCCAGGTGGCAACACTGAGGAGAACTCAGGTGGCTGGGCCCACACCAAATTCAAGGTGGCCACAGCATCTGAAGTTTGTGGCATGCAAAGCACCCACTCCTACCCCCATTACTGAGTAAACTGAGTCAGCCTCCCACTCTAATGGCCTAAAGAAGCCTGTCCATTTCTGAACATGATATTTACCTTAGCCTCTTCTGTTTTCTATACATAATGTCCATCATTCAATCAAAATTTACCAGACACAGAAAACAAAAGAAAACAACCTATTGTCATAAGATAAACCTGTCAATAGAGCGAGACCAAAGATGCCTAAGATGTTGGAACTATTAGAGAGGAACTTGAAAATAACTGTAATTAATATACTAAAGGATCTAACGGAAAAGGTAGACAAATGCATGAGCAGATGAGAATTTTCAGTAGAGAGAAAATATAAAATATAGTCAAATGAAAATGCTAGAAATACAAAGCACAATATCACAAATGAAGAATTCCTTCAACAGGGTTATCAACACATTAGACACATCTGAGGAAAGGAAGCACAAACTTGAAGATAGAACAATAGAAATTATCCAAAGTTAAATACAAATTTGGAGAAAAAAGTGAAATAAAACAGAACTATTCAAAGAAATCTAAAGATTCAATGCAGTCCCTATCAAAATACTAATGACACAGAAATGGAAAAAAAACCCTAAAATTCATATGGACCATAAAAGATCCCAAATAAATAGCCAAAGTTGTCTTGAGCAGAAAGAACAAAGTGGAGGTATCAAAATATTTGACTTCAAAATATATTATAAAAATATATAATATATAATCAAAATATATAATAAAAATGGCATGGTCCTGGCATAAAAACAGATGTATTAACAAATGCAACAGAATAGGGAACCCAGAAATAAATTCATACATTTAGAGCCAACTGATTCCTACCAAAAGTACCAAGAAGGCATAATGGAAAATGGACACTCTCTTCAATAAATGGTGCTGGGAAAACTGGACGTCTACAGGCAGAAGAATCAAATTGGACCCTTATTTCTCATCATATAAAAAATTGATTTAAAAAGTAATTATAAGACCTGAAACTATGAAACTATTAGAAGAAAACATAGGGAAAGAGTTTCATGAGTAGGCAAGGATTTTTTGGATAAGACTTCAAAAGCACAGGCAATAAAAGAAAAATAGACAAATGAAGTTACAGCAAACTAAAAAGCATCTGCACAGTGAAGACAGTAATCAACAGAGGGAAGAGACAACCTGCAGAATGTAAGAAAATATTTGCCAACTACACATCTGATAAGGTGTTAATGTCCAAACTATATAAGGAACCCAACTCTATAGAAAAAAACCCAAATAATCCAATTTTTCAAATGGACAAAATAGACTAGACAAATGGGGTTGAGGTGTATCTAAGTGGTAGAGCACTTGCCTAGCATGTGTGAGGCCCTGGTTTGATCCCCAACATAGAAGGAGGAGGCGAAGAAGAAGAAGAAATGGCCAACAGGTGTATGAAAAAAGTTTAACATCACTAATCATCAGGGAAATGCACATTGAGACTTCAGTGAGATGTTACCTCACACCAGTTAGAATGGCTATTACCAGAAAGACAAAAAAATAACAAATGCTTGTAAGGATGTGGAAAAAGGGAAATTCTTATACACTGTTGGTAGGACTATAAATTGTACAATCATATGGACAACAGTATGGAGGATCCTCAAAACATTAAAACCAGAACTACCATATGACCCAGTAAACCCACTGCTGGGTATGAATCCAAAGGAAATGAAGTCAGTATGTCAGCGGGACACCAGAGCTCCCAGGTTTATGGCAGCATGATTCACAGTAGCCAAGAGATGGAGTCAACCTAAGTGTCTATCCATAGACAAATGGAGTTTAAAATGTGGTATATATATACAACGGAATACTATTCAGATATTTAGAAAAAAGAGTGAAATCCTGTCATTTGTGACAACATGGATGATCCTGAAGGACATTGTGTTAAGTAAAATAAACCAGGCACACAAAGACAAACACTGCATGATCTCACTCACATATGGAATCTAAAAAAGTTGGTCTCATAGAAGAGTGGTCGCCAGAGAGTAGAGAGTAGAATAGTGGTCGCCAGAGGTGGGGAAATAAGGAGAGGTTGGTCAACAGGCAAAGTTACAGTTAGATAGGAGAAATAAGTTGTGGTATTCCATTGTATGATAAGATGATTACAGTTAACAACAGTGTGCTGTGTATTTCAAAATAGCTAGAAGAGAGGATTTTGAATGCTATTATAATGAAGTGATAAATGAAGTGGTGGATAATTCAATCATTTATTTGAGGCGATAGATAATTCAAGTGGGCAATTCAATCATTACACAATGTGTGTACGTACTGAAACATCACACACTGGCCCATTAATATGTACACTTGCCATGTGCCAATTAAAATAAAGTAAAACTAAAAACAAAAGCAGAGCAGAATACCCAAGAACTGTACGATAATCTCACGCTAAGTACTTATAACTGGAGTCCCAGAAGAAAAGAAAAAGGGGAGTGAAAATAAGGCAAGAAATATATTTAAAGGATAATTGCCAAGGATTTTCCAAAATTAAGGAAAAAAACAAAAGAGACCCAAGAGCCTCAAAAAACAAGACAGATTAAATAAAGCATTCACTTCCTCAAGAAGTTTAAGAAACTGCTGCACTGTTAAAAATACAAAAATACCTTCTCCCTCTGAGCAACCAGGAGATGCAAGCGATCTGCACTATAGGAAACTTTCTCTTAACACACTAACACTGACAGACCATTTATTTCAGGTTCAAGGCTGGAAAATATTTCCACGCTTCATGGATTTATTTTTCAAAGCTGGTTTTAAAGGTGTAGCTGAAAAGTTCCAAAGGGATCTAAGCCTTTCAAACATATGTGCCAGAAACTCCGCATCTCATTTTCCTTCCTAACATCCCAAGGCCTCCGGTCCCAGTCCCAGGCTCCTCGGGGTTACGCTGTGGCTGCTCTCCCGCCACTTGTAGAGTGAGGCTGCGAGAGCTGGGCGCTCGCCGCCCTTGCCCAGTAGCTCACAACAGTGCAGAGGCTCTGCATCTGGGCTTTGTAGTCTTCATCTGACAGCTGGAAAAACTCAGTAGCGAGGTCAAATTATAACCCAAGCATCTTATTTCTAGGTGAGAATTACTGTAAGCAAAACTTTTTTGTTGTTGTTTATTCTTTTGCTACTCTACTGTTACAAACATGAGAGTTACATCACAACTTACTTAAAATTAGAGAGGGGAAAAATGTGAGCAAAACCCCTCAAAGACACTTCCCGTGGCCTGGTTCTGTAAACACATACTGGGCCCATGTCACCAGTTTCTCTAGAGAAGGAAAGGAAGGTCACAGACACTGGATACATCTTTATTTGGGGACTCAATAACCAATTTACTTCTTTAAAAAGGAATTTCTGAAGCAAAAATATTAATTTACTGGGGATGTATTAGCATACTATTTTTCTTTAATAAAATATTTGTTTTGTTAATTTAGTTACATTTGAAATGTATCATGAAAGTGCTTTTTTCTACTCCCTACTCATGGAGCAATTTTATCTGCTCTTTCAGCATGCACCTGCAGAAGGTCTTCGATACCCAGGAAGACAGGCTTCCAGTATCTAGTATAGTTTTCCAGCCCTTCAGCTTGACCTCAAATATCAGACCATGGTACTTTAGGAACCCACAAATAGGGTACTCACGGGAGATCTACACAAAGCCACAGCCACTTGTCCACATAAGAGCTGCAGCATTCCTTTTACACCTTTATGAGAGGTGTCAATATGTTTTTATTTCTTTGCCATGGGAAGTTGTAATTGCTTTCACTTTAACTTTTTATGCTGCAACAGTTTCAGACCCAGAGAACAGTTGCAATGGTGGTACAGAGAGTCCCCAAATATCCCTCACCCAGCTTTCTCTAACATTAACATCTTGTATCACCATAATACAAGTAGCAAAACTGAGAGGTTAACATTAGCACAATTCTTTTAACTAAACTACGCGAATTTGCGCGTCATCCTTGCACAGGGGCCATGCTAATCTTCTAACTACACACTTTATTTTCTTCTTCAGATTTCCCGTTTTCTTCAGTTTCTTTTTGTCCCGAGACCTAATCTAGGATGCCACATTGCATTTACATGTCTCCTCCAGTCTGTGACTGCTTCTCAGCCTTTCCTTGTTTTTCATGACCTTCACACTTATAAATAGAATTGGCCAGGAATTTTGTGGAATGTCCCTCAATTTGGATTTGTCCAGTGTTTTCTATTCTTAGCCTGAGGCTATGGATTTTGGAGAACAGCACAGAGGTGCTGTACCCTTCTTTTCACAAGGTGTTGGGGACACATGGTGTCAATATGACTTACTAGGGTGATGTTAACCAGGCCACAGGGTTGTGGTGGGATCTGCCAGGTTTCCCCACTGTAAAGCTACTATTGTGCCCATCTCATGGTCTATTCCTCTGAAGCAAGTCACTGTGTTCAGTCCATACAGACAAGGGGGCAATGAAGCTCCACCTCCTGGAAGGAGTATCAAAGACTCTAGCACACCATTATCACTGTACTCTGAAAGGATTAAAATAATTGTATCCACTGAGTATTTAACCTTCTTTATGTGCACAAATATGTAAAATCCTTATGAGGACTTGTGGCTGGTGGAAAATATAAAAATGTTTTCTTTCCTTATTAATAACTTCACTAAAATAATCAATATGACATTTGCCTTAAATGTTAAATTGAAGCTTGATAAACTTATTTCATCTTTTAAGAGAAATATATATACACTTTCAATTTTTAAAAATCTTAGAGATGAAATCTGAGGCCTCAAATATTTCTGAAATTCCTTCTAGTTCCAATAATATAACTTTACTCTGCTATTTACACAAATAACAGTAACATCCAATTTGATAACATGAAAAAGAATGAAACAAACCTAGAAAATGAGTGGAAGTAATTAATGAGTATAAAAACAGAAATAAAGGAATTTGAAAATAAATCCAGCTTTTCATTGATTGACTATTAAGAAAACCCTAAACATGCGCTAAAATCTATCAAAATCTATCAAAGCTAGTAATTGCCAGCTATAAAACAAATTTTTACATAAATAAAACAAAAATTCTTATATGCCAGCAATACCTAGTGAGATTTTACACACACACACACACACACACACACACACACAGTAGCAGAACTCTAACCATTACCCCAACTTCTCAAAGTCCAGATTATTCGTGGTCCTTGTGATAAATTATTATAGTACTGGCTAATGAGGTGTAGCCTCTGGGCATGTGAGTGTTCCTAAATACGAGAATAACGTCTTGTTGCAGTACGCCATTTGGTGTTTTCCCTTGGCCCTCTCACTCCCGCCTGCCTGACTGGAATGCAGACATGGTTGGCTACAGGCGAAGCAGGTGTACTGTAACTGAAAAGAAAAAGCCCACACGCTGACGGTGACAGAGCAGAAAGCCAGAAAGACGCCTGCTGCCTAATGGCTGCCCTTAGTCACACGCCTGCCCTGCACTACCCACTTCCAGACTGCTATCCATGGGGGACAAAAAGACCCTTACTTCTTTAAGCCCTGGCTAGTGGAGTTTTCTTTTATATTCAGTTAAATATGCTCCTGAAACTGTCCTCTTATGTGAAGACCATAATATGGACTTCATTTCCTGAAATGTAATTATAGAATAGAGGAAGGTGGACAATTACAAAATTTACTTAATAAAACCAATAGCTCTATTCCACTTTTGTTAGGTTGTAGAAAGTCACAGAAGACCACCATATATTGCACAAGTAAACACCAAATAAAGTAAATATTCCAAATTTTATTTAAAGCCAGTTTGTAGCCTGCAACTGTGCTAAATTCACTTATTAGTTCAGGAGTGTGTAGATTCCTTTGGTTTTTCTGAGTATTCAATCATGTCATTTCCAGATGAAAAGTTTTACTTTTTCTTTTCCAATTTTTATGCCTTTTCTATTTCTTTTGCCTTGTGTAGAACCCTGCATACACTTTTGAATATAAGTGGTGAGAGTGAACATCTTTGTCAAGATCCCAATCTTAGAGGAAAGCATTTAATATTTCACCATTAAGAATAAAGCTAACCATAGGGTTTTTGTAAGTACCCTTTATCGAATCACAGAGTCCCCTTCTATTCCTCTTTTGGTTGAGAGGTCTTCCCAATAATGGTTGCTAAATTTTATCAAATAATTTTTTTCTACATTTATAAGATGATCAAATGAGTTTCTCCTTTACCTTGCTAATGATTATTCATTGAATGTTAATCAACCTTGCATTCCTGACTCCACTTACTGATGATATATCACCCCTTTGATGATGTATTAGACTGCTGGATTCACTTTGCAACATCTTGTTTAGGACTTTGCAATTATGTTAATATAGCATAGCTGCCTGACACCATTGATTATAAGGTGCATTTTTATTTTATATAACACTAAGAAAGACAAAGTTTTCAATTAAAATATGGCACAATGCTAAAACTATACTTATTGTAACAAAATACTGATACTGGAGATTTTGTTTTCTTTTGCAAGTCAGGGGCATTCTACCTCCCAGCTACACCCCCAGCCCTATTTTTTTTATTCTTTATTTTGAAACAGGGTCTCCCTAAGTTGCGGAGGGCCTCACTAAGTAGCTGAGGCTGGCCGCGAACCGGGATCCTCTGGTCTCAGCCTCCCAACTACTAGGATTACAAGCATGCGCCACCACACCTGGCTGGAGATTTTTAAATCTGAAAAAATATGGGTCCTAGAATCAATTAAATATAGCATATACATTTTTTACTTTATCCTCACAAGAATTGACATAGCTCCAGTTTGCATAAAAGAAAGCCAGGCTCAGAAAGTAACAGTGACTCGCTCCTGGCCACAAAGCCTATGAATGACAGACCCATAACTCAGAGCTGTCTTGTCTAACTCTAATGTATATGTTCTTTTCAACATGTTCCTGCCAGAAAAACCGCCCTGAAGAACAAACGCAGAAATGCAGCCAGGCTTTTAATCAGGTTGGGTTAACCTATTAATGCTTTTCACTGACAAAGACTTCTCTGAATGACATTAATGAAACAGAACATGTTCCTCAAACACCTCATCAGGGACTATCATTAACGCCACGTGTGTAAACTAGGTGAGAAAGGCCTTGTGTAGTCAAGAGTGATTAAATGACTCCAATATGTACAAACGCGACTCGAGTCCCAGGGAAACTAGGAATGGTGCTCCGTAATTGAGCGTCAGCTGGAGGAAGACCATGCTGACACTCCTGTCTGCACCATCGACTTTAGTATGGTGGTGGAAAGAGCACAAGGATAGGACAGATCTGACTCTAGTCATAAAAATGTTGACAAGCATTTAACTTTTCAGGATCTCAGTGTCCATATCTTAAAATTGGCATAGGTCATCATCCTTAAAGACTCTTGCACACCTGAAATTCAGTGACTCTCCAGCCAAACTTCCTTCTCTTCTACTCAAAAAATTTAAGTATCTCCCAGTGCTCTGAGACTCATATCCTGCCTGACATTCAAGATCCTCCAAAATCTGTTGCATCCCACCCCACCTACCCACTATTTCTCCCATGTTCCTGCTACTCCATGGAGTCACTTCCCCCACTGGCCCCCGACTCAGGATCACTGCTTTCTTCATGATACTCCATTCCTCTGGAATGCTGTCTTCCTTCTCTTCCATCTACTAAAATCCTATCCAAGGGACTTCCAGTTTCCAGTCCAGCATTTAAGAGCTTAGAAGTCAGTTCTCTGTTCTAACACAAGTAAAACCTGGACAACATGAAAAATTAGCAATTCTTCTTAGATCCATCAGACACGTGAGATCAGAGGGTAAAACCACTGCCCCCAAACAAGAGAGAAAAACAAGTGAATACTGAGAATTGCAACTTACTGGAGCGAAACCTCTGCGGGGACCAGAGTCTGGGTAGGAAATCTGAACTGTAATTGACAAATCACTGCAGGCTTAGTGTGGGTAGGTCTGATAGTAAAAAACCCCAAAGGAAGGAAGTCATGAGGTAGGAAACACTTATGAGTTTATTTACTTACTTACTTATTTATTTTTATTTATTTATTGTGGTACTGGGGATTGAACCCAGGGGAATTCTATCTCCAAGCTACACCTCCAGCCCTATTTTTAATTCTTTATTTTGAAACAGGATCTCACTAAGTTGCGGAGGGCCTCAGTAAGTAGCTGAGGCTGGCCGCAAACCTGGATTCTCCCATCTCAGCCTCCCAAGTACTAGGATTGATTATAAGGGTACGCCACCAGGCCGGGCTCACTTGTAAGTTTATGATCAGGAGCTCAACCAGGTTCTCACAACAGATATCAGAGAAAAACCCTTGGTGCTTGTGGCAAGGGGCAGGGGAACCACCTTGGAACACAGCAGAGCACTCTGCCCTCAGGAGAAGCTATTTTATCAGAACCCAACCTGCTGGGCTTTTTACCAAAGCCCAACCTACCTGGGGGAAGAGAAATAGCCAGCTCTCAGCAGCTCTGGCCTTCCCACAGGGGAGGGCCAATGCCCATTTGCAGGCCCCTCTCCTCATCCGGCCCTTCCCAAGGTGGGGGGCTGAGGAGCATTTGTGATGCTCTGGGGTCACAGGCTCACCAAAAGACTGAGACATAATCACAGCTATAGGGAACACTCCCCTCTTCCATACCTTACCACCACATGACAGACTCTTTACTAAAGTTTCTCACCTAACTCATGATGATGCCAGACTTCAAGAAAAAAATCAAGGCATCGTAAAAGTCAAAAACAGTTTGAAGAGACTGAAGAAGCATAAGAACCAAAATTAGACATGGGAGGGATGTTGGAATTATCAGAACAGAAATTTAAAGCAATTATAATTAATATGCTAAAGGCTCAATAGAAAAATCAGACACACCAAGAATAGATGAACAATGTAATTCTAAGAAAGAATCAAAAAGGGACACTAGAGATCTAAAACATGATCTCTAGTGACAGAAATGAAGAATGTCTTTTATAGGCTTGTTATGAGACACAAATGAGGAAAGTATCTGAGCTTAAGGATATTGCAATTGAAACATCCCAAACTACAAAGCAAAGATGAGAAAGACTCTGGGGCAGGGGGGAATAAAAAGAAAAGAAATAGAATAGAATATCCAAGAACTCTGGAAGAAGTATAAAGGTAAAACTACATGGAATAGGAGCATATGTTGGAAGGAGAAAAAAAAACAGAAAATGAACAGAAACACTATCTGAAGTAATAATGATGAGAATTGACCCCAAATTAATGTCAGACTTCAAACCACCGATCCAAGAAGCTCAGAGAATAAATGCAAACAAAACAAAACCTTAAAACAAACTATACCCAGGCATATCATAACCAAACTTCAGAAAATCAAAGGTAAATATCTCAAAAGAAGCCAGAGAAGAAAAAATAAGCACTTTACCTACAGAGAAGCAAAGATAATAAGTCCATTCCTCCTCTCAGTATCCAGGCATGCCAGAAGAAAGTGGAATGAATATTTAAATGTGTTAAGAGAGTAGAACCACCAGCCCAAGAATTCTGTATCCTGCAGAATTACCCTTCACAAGTGAAGGAGAAACAAAGACTTTCTCAAACAAAAATGAGGAAGTTTGTTGCCATTAGTCTGCCTTGCAAGAAATGTCAAAAGAAGTTCTCCGGAGAGAAGGAAAATGATGTGTCAGAAACTAAGAATAATTCTTTAAAATAATAAGCATTTTTGTTTTTTATTCTTAATTGATTTAACAAATGACAGTTTGTTCAAGATAATAGCAATGATGCATTTGATTATGTGTACGTGTGTGTGTGTGTGTGCGCACATGTATATATGCTTATATATGTTAAAAGCTTGACAGCAATGATATGGGGACAAGAATTAGGAGTGTTCTGTTCTTATAAGGTACTTGTGCAACCTGTAAAGTGGCATAGTGTTATTTGAAAATGGACTTGGTGTAGTCGCAAATGTATAGTGAAAACTGTAGGGCAACAACTAAAAACAGTAAAAAAAAAAAGTACAATTGATATGTCAAGAAAGAAGAAAAACACAGTATTCGCATGTAACCTACACACATCCTCCTGTATACTGTAAATCATCTCTAGATTACTTGTAATACCTAATACAACATAAATGCTATTTAAACAGCTCTTATTCTGTATTGTTCAAATAATGACAACAAAAATATCCATACATGTTCAGTACAAATATAAATGTTTTTTGAATACAAGCCAAAGACTGGAAGAAAATATTTGCAAAAGGTATATCTAATAAAGGACTGCTATCCAAAATAGACAAAGAACTCATCAAATTGAACAATAAGATGAACAACCAGACTAAAAATTAGCAAAATGCCTGAATAGAAACCTTACCCAAAAAAAGACAAAAAGATGGGAAATAAGCATATGAAAAGATACTCAATATCATATGCCATTAGGGAATTACAAATTAAACAACAATAAGATACCAATATGCACCTATTAGAGTGGCCAAAATCCAAAACACTGACAACATCAAATGCTGGTGAGGATGTGGAGCAACAGGAACTCTCCTTCACTCTTGGTGGCAATGCAAAATGGTACAGCCACTTAGGAAGAAAGTTTGGCAGATTCTTATAAAACGAAACCTAATCTTAACCATACGATCCAGTAATTGTGCTCCTTGGTATTTACCCAAATGTATTGAAAACTTAGGTCTGTACAGAAACCTATACTCAGGTGTTTGTAGCAGCTTTACTCATAATAGCCTAAACTTGGACGCAATCAATATGTCCTTTGGTGGGTGGACTGATAAACTGTGGTACATCCAGACAATGGACCATTACTCAGTGCTGGGGGAAAAATGAGATATCATGTCATGAAGAGACTTGGAAGAAACTTAAATGCATACTGCTAAATGAAAGATGCCAATCTGAAAAAGGCATATATGATATGATTCTAACTTTATGACTTTAAGAAAAGGCAAAAGTATAGAGACAATAAAAAGATCAGTGGTTGCCAGGGGCTGGGAGAGGAGAGCGATGATGGGGCAAGCACAGGGCCTTTTAGGGCAAGGAAACTATTCCATGTGATATTATAATGGTGGATACATGTCATTATATAATTCTCCAAACCCATAAAATGTACAACACTAAGAGTGAACTGTCATGTAACTTTATGGACTTTGGGCGGTAATGATTTGCCAATACAGGTGCATGAACTGTAAGAAATGTATCACTGTGGTGTGGGAAGCTGATAATGGGGAAGGTTGTAAACCTTTAGGGGCAGGGATTGTATGGGAACCCTCTGAACTTTCTACTCGATTTAGTTGTGAATCTAAAACTGCTCTAAAAATAAAATTTATTAATTAAAAAAACTTCTACCTATACGTTAATGTCCATCTCCTCCTTGAAAGCACCCTAAGGCCCTGCTTTCCTAAGTCACCTGACACTTTTTCATAATAGTCACCATCTATTCTCTGCCCTACTGTTATTTTTATGGGGGAACAAAGTTATCTTTCTAGATAGACCCAAATCTCTTTGATGGTAGACCTACGACACTAAGAAAAATTTACTAATCCTCACCCATAGGCAAAGATTCAACAAATCACCCATAAATACTACAGCTTTAGGGCGGTGGGTTTCTCTGGGTTTTTACAGGTTCTTTACACTAGAATCCTGAACTCCCTTTAGAACATAGATTCTCAAACTTAGTGGCTTAGCACCTCCTTTTCAGGAAAAATATTTTACTCAATGCCCCCCTGAGTGCTTCCACTGCCCCCTTATTTTAATTCAATGCTCCCCAGTTGTACCTGAGGCTACTACAGCCCCCCTCCGTGGATCTTTCTTGCCCCCTCCCTTTTAGAACCTATGCCTAGAGTAAGGCCACTGTGTCCCAGAAGATTGGAATGGACTAAGGAGAGGGAACTCCACCCTGGATGTCACAACTAGTTCCCAGTAGCAGCAAAGCAGGACTCATGGAGACTCTATTTTAAGCTGTGCTGCTCCTGGGACAGCTGAAAGCCATTTTAAATGCAGCCGCTGCCTAGTATAAGACCTAACACATTGTACCTTGGTGAATACATACTTGCTCTCCCAAGATCTCATATATAGCCCAAGAATTCCTGATGGAAATTAGTTTCTCCTAGGATTTAATCTCCATTTTCTTATCCTACATTTCCTTCCTTCAAGAAACTATATTGGCATTTAGAATCCACCGTGGACTGTTACTGCTGCTGTTTTATCTTTTTAAAAATCACGGCTAACCTGTTGGTACATAACTAGTGAAAAAAAAAATTCACGCTAACTTTAAGAAGCAGAAACTCTGTGGCATACTAAAATGGTCCCTTTTTCTCCCTCTCATCCTTCTCAAGACTTTGAGAACTTGCACATGCTTCCCTTGGCTGGCTCTATAGAACTTGCCCCTTTAAATTAACTTTCTCCACTGCTGGCATGTTTGCTAACCATCTCTTAACCTCTCCCGATTTAATGTTTTTACACTGTCATCCAGGCCATGTCTCCCTAGCATTCTCCAAAGAATTCATGAAGAACCCTCAACATCAGCTGCAGCAGCATATGAAATATACAACAGTTCCCCCTCGGTGCAGCTTAATTTCTAGGCATTCTGGACCTTATTCTCACATCCAAAACTATGAGTCATTCAAAGGTTAGAAAAACAAGCAAGTACACGGACCAGTACTCAAATCCTATTCTCAAACATAGCTGGCTGGAAAATTCCCAAAGGTTCATATAAAAGCACATGTCATCCATTTGGAAGCAAAGTATTTCTTCCTTTCATCTCCAGTCTCGGTCTTTATATTTATGGGGGGGGGATTAAAGAATTAACATGCAGTTAGTTCCACCAGAGAAAATGGCTACAGCATATATTCCTTAATAATCACAAAAGTGCAAGGAAATCTGAATGATGAAGTCCAGGGCAATAATTTCTGATAGCAAATAGTGTACTCGCTTGAGTTCACAAGAGTTTTTAATTAGACGAGGTGTTTTTTCAAGGGTCAATACATATTTACAAGCTTTTTACAAGTTTACATGGCATCAGATTACACGGTTGATGCCTATAAAGAATTTTAAAACCCTAGTTCTCATCAGAGAAAGAACTAGACTATGTGGCAAGGAGAGGCAAATGCAGGATAGGGATGCCCAATTCTTTTCTAAGTCTTGTGACAGAGTTTAGAAAGGAAGAAGTACATTTACAATTAGAGGAAAAACAGAAAAAGGCGGCACAGGCAAGTAACCTATAAACCATTCTCAACACAGCAATGTCCCCAAAGACACACTTATCTCAGTGTAAAAGACACGCCCCTGGAGAAAAGGTGAAGAAGTGAACTTAATGCTCACAGTTAATTCTGCTTCCAACATCTCTGACCTCAGATGATGATGATGCGCATCATCAGCACCATCTTACACTTATTTCCCCAAAGAATCTAAGTTCCACACAGGCAGAGGTTTCTGTCTGTTTTGTTAACTGGTGTATTACCAGCACTCAGGACTGTAGCACAAAGCTGGAGTCCAATAAATATCTGTTGATCAAATGAGGCATTTACTACGTAGCAGGCACTACTTTAAGTGCTTTACCTGTATTAATTTATTTAATCCTCACAACCCAAGGGAACTATCCCAACTTTATGATGAGAAAATTGAGTCACTGACAGGTTCATGGAGGGTTACTGGTCCTGCTTTTCTTTGGACTTCCTGATTAAACTCAGGTAGCACTGGAATGTGTGCTGAGCTGTGGCCATGCAGAGTTTACTAAAGGAATACATCAACAACTGCAAGATTCCTAACACTCTATGCATTCAACTTATCCAGAAGCATCTGCTTCCCGGCCCTAGGTCGATGTGTTCTGAGCTAATTTAATAGAGGCATTTAACATTTGCCCCAGTACAGTTGCAAGGACTGCTGCTGTAAGTCTGTCTTGAGTGGTAGGGACAGACCCTTCTGACAATAACCATAACTAAGAAGTTTCTTCAATATCTAAGTAACATAATACCTACTTTTACCCTTTGTCTCTTTCTATGGTTATTCTAATAAAATTGGGAGTTAGTCCTTACTAGGAAATATAAAAACAAGTAATAAAATGGAGATATTTGAAGGCAAGTGAGTGGTCCAAAATTACACCTAAGAATCTTGAAAAGGACAGATGAAAGATGCACATGACTACCATTCCTCTCCCTCCCATGCCCACCGCCAGTGCTCAGACACACCTTCTCCATGCCTAATGCTTGGCTCACAATTCCTTTGAGAGTGACTTCCTTTGGGGGAGAAAGGGAAACTCCACATCACCAGAAAAGTAGAGGCTTAACTGCTCAGACAAAAGAAACTACTTCATTAAGTAGAGCCAAAGTATAGAAGATTAAACGCCCCAATGATGTAAAAAAATTTGCTACAGAACAATGCATACTACAAGGAAACAAAATAAAACAAAACAGATACTCCCCAACCAAGCCTAGTCCATTAGTAGTTAATGCATATAATGGCTTGCTAATAAAGGGGGATGGTTAGTAAACTCTACTAATGGACCAACGAGAACTTGAGAAAAGGGTATTTACATGTTTTACAGAAGATGAACTCAGAAACCTCTGTGTCTCCTTAGTTTTCTAAATAATTCATGCCTTGGCCATCAGCCAAGGAAAATCCAATGTTCTGAAAAAACCAAATTAAGTAGGAAAGGCCATGAACTTATCTTGACCAAGGAGACCAGATTTCTGACATTAAAAATAAAATTTTAAAAACTGCCCAAAAGGTTTCTTCCATATTGCAATTCACTACTGAACTAATCACCTGACTGATTCAGAGGGCTGGGGACAATTATGTGTTGGGGTGGGCTGACTAGCTGATGCGTTGGGTGGGCAAGGAACCAACAATAGGCATGTGTGTTACAGCATAAATCAGTGCTCTCTCCTCAGGGCTAAGGAGTCCTCCCATTCCCACCCACTCCCTAAACCAATCATCTTGGGCTCCACAGGCTTAAGAATGAAGAATCACCTCTAGTGTAAGGGTTTTTTTTTTTGTATTATTAAATCTTTTTTAAATTCTCAAGCAAATTCTCAAGGCCTCAAACTTTCAATCTAGTATATAATACTGTACCTTTAATTTTCCCTTTCTGGAACTAAAACATGAACTGGGATATTCCAAATTTCAACTAAAAACACTCACCTCCAAGAATCATTCCATTGATATAATAAAACAACCAAAATCCCCTGAACTTTTATTGGGTTTAATATACTCTTTTAATAATATACTTGCCACCCTGTTGTGATTAGGGCCCATCACATAAGTCCTATCTTACTGAATAATATCCAGGCAGGATTACCTTGCAAATGCTGAATTTGGCCCCATGGACCGGTTCTGTTTTCCTGTGCAGCTATGCAGTGGTACTTAAAGCAGGGCTCTTCCCGAGCCTTACACTATTACTACTGCTCATCCCTGGTAAGAGCTAATCATAGATTAGAAAAAACACCTCAGGGAGGACCCCACGGTGAGAAGCACAGCCCTTGTTCAGTGGAGCGGCTAAATGGCAACTCTGGCTTCGGAGCATGCACCTGATACAGACAGCAGTGTGAGCTGACCTGCATCCACCCAGAATTGAAGCTCTGACCTCAGCACCTCAAAATGTAATCACTGTATTTGGAGAAAGAACCTTTAAAGAGGTGGCTGAGTTAAAACGAGGCCCCCATCCAATCTGCGTCCTCACAGGAAGAGGGAATTTGCATACAGAGAGGTGCAGGAGCTCAGAGGGACAGGGACAGCAGGTGAAGAAGCAGCAGGAGGGCAGCATCAGCGAGCCAAGAAGAGGCCTCAGAGAATCCAACCCTGCCAGCAACTTGATCCTGGACCAGGGCTGCCAGAACCCCAAGAAATACAATTCTGGGGCTACAAGCCACCCAGTCTGTCGTATTCTGTTATGACAGCCCTATCAAATGATTATAGACATTAACAGATACTACATACCTCCCCCTTCAAGACTGCCAGCCGCTTCAGAAAAGGAACATAGCTTGTGCAACCCTGAACTGTGCACAGGATCCTACACAAAGTAGGCAGTTTGTAAACATTTCAGATGTTTATAATAGTTCAAAAGGTGCTCTAACCAAACCCAAAATAGAGCTTCACAAATAAACTTCAGACTTCTTAGTCACATGTCACAAATTCCTCCCAGTGCCTCAGGCCACCTACTTAGCCTCTAAGGCTTGCTTTCCTTCTCTGTGAGAGGGAGAATAGCAGCTACTTCACCGGGTTTCAGGAGGAAGCACCCAATGTAGTACCAGGCATAGTAGTTGATAGAAATGTTCATTCTCCCCTTCCCTCAGCCAGCTGGTTAGTGTGAGCTCATGACTGCACTCACGACCACGAACAAGACAGTGGTAAAATCAGGCAGCTCTTCTGATACCAGGCACCTGCTAAACACTTAGCCTTTGCTCTGAAGCAGAAAAAGACCTTGCCAGATTGTCCTTTCTGCCAAAGATAATGTTATTATCAAGAGTATAGTATTTAACTGGGCATCGAGGCACATGCCTGTAATCCTAGTACTTGGGAGGCTGAGATAGGAGGATCACAGGTTTGAGACCAGCCTCAGCAACTTAGCAAGGCCCTCGGCAACTTTAAAAAAATAAAATAAAATATTTTTAAAAATAAAATAAAATAGGGCTGGGGGTGTAGCTCAGAGGTAGAAGAACCCTGGGTTCAATCCTCCAGTACTATAAAAAAAGTACAGTATCTGAATTCTAGAAAAGTGAAAGATCTCAATGGAGGTCATTTGCTCCTTGTCTACTAAACTAAGGCATCGTGAAGCGAGGAGAGATTTTCTACTCAATATTTTTAGAATGAGAAGCTATACTGAAGCCATCTAACACCCACGGGTCCCTGCCCTTGCCTCTACCTACCAAAGCTCTTACTCTTGCTCCTCAGGCAAGAACCCAAGCATCTGTGGGAGACCAATCCACCTAATTCCTGTCCTCTCGCGAGATCTAGTTTTTCCTGAAGGTGGAATGGAAACAAGAAGGCAGTAAAGAGTGCAGCCGGGCTACCTTACAACCAGAGCTTGTTGAAGTGAAAGCGTTAGCAGTGAACGCATGAGCCCCGTGGTACCTTCGCTGTGCCATCTTCACCATTATTTATACTCCTAGACCCTGAAGATGGCTTGTGATTTGCCTGCTTTTGCCCCATTAAAAAAAATCTTTCAAAATAAGTGGTACTTAGGGAAAGTTAGAAGAAAAATGGGTAAAAGTTGAAGGTAAGACCGAATTCAAAGGTGAATTCACAAAGGTGAATTCTCTTAGGAAATGCTCCAGTGTTATGACCTCCCGTCCTATGGAAAACAAGAAGGACGGGTAGCGGAGGAAAGAGGGAAGCCTGAGTCATGTTTCTTGACATGTGACAGACAGCTCCTGAAATAGAAAGCCATAGGTTTCAAGTCTCGGGGGCATCACCTTCAAATATGTCAACGTTCTAAGGGTGGATCAGTTTTCCCAACCACTGAGACCCTGCTGTGAGGCAAGGTCCTAAGCAAAACACAAGCCCCTGACTGGGAGCCTTTGAGGAGGCAGGAGCCATGAGGAGTTCAAAGGCAAGGCCGGGCATGGCCTGCACCTCCAAGAGCCACAGGGGTGAGAGGTTACTAAAGCAGGAGCCACTGACCAATAAAACTGTGTTTGGTCAACCTTCTCAGCAGCGAGACTAGGACTTGGTTCCACCGGGACCAGTTTTCTGAGTCATCCCGCCTCTGAATGCCACTGTTCCCCAGAGTAGGTCAGGGAGCCTCCCGTGGGACTAGCAGCTGACCAGCTCTCCATCCCGGCTGCTTCCATGGAAGAGATGAAATGTGGACTGGAAACCTTTAATCAAGATCTGTCATCAAAAATAAATAAATAAGAGCACAACTTGGGTCCACTAGCTCTGAAGGAATCTGCCTGGGGTGAGATTTCCCATGTTTGCTATGCTAAAACCAGGAGAAAGAAAGCATCCGTTTGTTTGATTGGAGAAGGCAAATATAAAACAAGCCTTCTTCCAACCAGGCCCACTTGAAAGGCCTGCCTCTTCTAACAAGAACACACAGGCACACCAACATGCGCAGGAACTCAGAGGGCAGGACTTAGAAGCCCACTTCATCCCAACACCACCATCGTGACAGCCACATCAGCACAAGGGTCTCTCCTTCCCATGTAGCACAGTCCTTGACAGTGCAAAGGAGATGCTCTTTGACAGGTATTATTATTATTAGTAGTAGTAGTAGTAGTAGTAGTAGTATTGGCATGAATACTAAGTCAGAGTCAGGCTGTCAGCAGCCCTTCCACTGCTACACACACCCAGAAAAAAAAGAAATTGAGGATCCCGTGGGTCCAGTGCCAGGTATCACTATTCTACCCAGCCAGAGGCCCTCATGTCCTCTATGGGCTGTTCACTTGGAAAGCCCCCTCTTCTGACTAAGGGTCACTCAGACAAGTTCTGCTGGCCTCCTGAGGGGAACCCCCAGACTGGGATTTGAACAGATGCAGAAGTCTGAACAGCAACACTTGTAGGTAGGGTAGTTCTCACTTTTTATCCCTGCCCCTTCTCACCTGAAGGAGGACACACAGTGATGAGTAAGACAGACTGTGGCTCTTTATGCCAGGCCTCTCGAGAAACCCACATCCCCAAACTCCAGCCCAGAAAGCCTTTCAGAATGGGAATGGGAGTTGAAAATCCCAGGGAATTCCGGCCCCTTTCTCATTTCACAGTTAAAGATCGCTTCAGTAGCTGATTAGACACTTGAAATCCTTCTCTTCTACAATTTCCAATCTAAAAATTTCCAAAGATTACACTTACGGCTACGTCAGGTGCAAAGTTACCTACAGCTTAATAGGCAGGAGATTTAGGGGAACACTGACGTACCATTATTCTAAGCAAAAGAGAGCACAAGTCGGGCAGCTCCCTCACACTGGTCACAGTTCTTGAGGACGTTCCTCAGACCTTTTGGTGTCACCAGCTCTGGGGCTTCTTGTTCCCATCAAGTGCCAGAATGCCACTCTGCTGCATTCAACCCTCATCTGCAGCTTAAAACCAAGGAGAAAAACTCAAAGGTTTTTCTAAAATACAAATGATATGTATTTAAGAACATCAAGGCCTGAACAAATTAACCTGAAACCTAAAATCACTTCAATACATAAATGGACTTCAAACACTTGAAAAGAAACAACTTGCTCCTTCTAATCAAAAGCACTGGGATCTGAAAGATAACAAGCGGACTACTTTCCTACTACTAAAGCCCTTGCCAAAGTGGATGGTGGGTACACATTTAAACATAGCAAATGAGCCTGGGAGGGCTGGAGAGAAAACCGATACCAGAAATGGTTTAAAGAGTATTTCTACCAATCCCAGTTTGATTCTGTATTAACGGAATTAAATGAAGACAATGAAATAAATATGTGTGACTGTTGTCTTGTAGTCCCAAGGCCAAGAATTAGAAGACTAATTGTACTACTATAAACCTGCAAATTATGCCATGCCAAAAATAATTGGGCAAGCCCAAGTCCTCTTAGCTTCTGCAATGTTGAGAGAGACAATATATGTAAGTATATAATAATCTATGTTAATATTTATATAGGCAAAATCCTGTATTTCTATTGTTGTCAATACTTGTAGCATGTTGTAGCACTGACATACTAAGCTGTGCAAATAAGCAAAATGGCTTATTTTATGAATCATTCTAGCCCTCATTGAAGACTTGAAAAAAGTGAATTGTCTACCAAACATAGCAACACTTGTTCATTTACAAGTTATTCTTTTGTAAACCTAGATATTTTTCTGAGTAGGTATACAATGAGTTCACAAAACCTACATGGCACTTCCTGTAATGAGCAATTATTTCTCAGAAATGTTGGCGAATAGTCCCACCCTGTGGGGCAGAAGCCCAAAGAACCAGGCAATTCTTACACAGGCTGCAAATTAATATTTAACACTTTTATTAGAGAGGCCATTTCCTGAAGCCAGGCCCCATGTTGGGGACTCATTACAAGGGATTAACCCATAGTTAGCTTTAGAGACAGTTCTCCACCCGATGCCCAAGGAGGAAACAGTCACCCTGGCCTCCTGGAAAGGACTGTGTGGTGAGGAATGTTCTTGATCATATATTTATGACAATTTCAAATACATTTAAATTATTTCATGTGTTAAAATGATACTAGAAGTGATTATATCCAGTTCATTTCCCTAAAATCAATTTCTTACCTAATTATAGAATAACAATTCAGTCACTGGGAAAAGATGAAAAAGTAATTCTAGCACCTCGGAGTAGTGTATTTTGTTGCTCATTTGGTTTTTGTACCTATTACTCTCCCTACAGGAGCTGCATGAGTAATAAAATGAATCCGTGTTTTTATTATTTGCTCAAAATACTATCCTAAAAAGCCACGCGTGGTGGCGCACGCTTGTAATCCCAGTACTTGGAAAGCTGAGACAGGAGGATCACAAGTTTGTGGCCAGCCTCGGCTACTTAGTGAGGCCCTCCACAACTTAGTGAGACCCTGTTTCAAAATAAAGAATAAAAAAATAGGGCTGGGGGTGTAGCTCAGAGATAGAATGCCCCTGGGTTCAATCCTCAGCTCTGCAAAAAAAAAAAAAAAAAAAAAAGACTATCCCCACAGGAGCTACATGAATATTAAAATTCTTTTTTATTGTTTGCTCAGTGACAATCCTAGGTTAAAAGCTATATATGTCTGACTAACATACTACAAAATTACCTGCTTTTGCCTCAACCTCAAGTTAAATCACTATTTTTAATTGAACACACTTGCAAAATTGCTCATGTCCAAAACTACTTGAAAAGGAAAAATAATGTGTTTATGCTAAAAGTGGCAGAAGTGGTTAAAAAATATATGCCTACTGCCGGGCGTGGTGGCGCACGCTTGTAATCCCAGTACTCTGGGAGGCGGAGACCGGAGGATCCGGGTTCGCGGCCAGCCTCAGCTCTCTCGCTCTTTCTCTCCCTGTCTCTGTCTCTGTCTCTGTCTCTGTCTCTCTCTCTCTCCTTAGCGAGGCCCTCTGCAACTTTGTGAGACCCGGTTTCAAAATAAAGTATAAAAAATAGGGCCGGGGGCGTGGTGCGGAGGTAGAACGCCCCTGCATTCAATCCCCGGTACCGCAAAAAAAAAAAAAAAAAAAAAAATATATATATATATATATATATATATATGCCCACTAGATTTTGCTTATCACTATAAGCTCTTCCTAAAGCTCTAGTCAGAAGAGGAGGAGGATACCAAGCACTTTCTGGGGGCATCTACGCCCACCCCTCCCTCTTGGAAGTCAAGGCTGGAAAGCTGAAAGGAGGAGAGTAAGGATGCTCTTTGTAAAATGCCTGGAAAAACATTCTGGGCAGGAGATGCCAAAGATTTTGAAGCTCCCATCAAGCCGCTGGCCACGGTCCAGGTAATGGTTTTTCCTTCCCCTCAGCTGCCGGCTACAAGAGTTTTCCAGCTACGAAAGAAAGGCAAAGTGGAGGGGAGCGGGAAGAGGGCTTCCAGTCCATTCAATGTGAGAGAGAAGGCAGAAAGGGCCAACCTCGCAGGCTGACATTTATAGAGGGCCTAGGGGCTCCATGAGGCACTCTGCAAGGATTACTGAGGGTGAGCTATTTGGTCTAAAAGGGGCAGCAAAGCCAACTAATGACAGTCCCTTTACATTCAATAATTGTGCTGCTGTGGACACAGGGACAGCAGGCTGGAGCTGGCAGACATGCCAGCAGGGATCTAGCCAACCCGACCACCCTGACCCTCTGGGGTTGCCCACCCAACACATGGAAGTGTGGAAGCAGACTGCCAGGGGAATGGTGCGGCCAATCATGGATCAAAACAAAAGCCCTTGGAAAACCCTCTCTGGCCTCGCCCTGACTGCCCTGCCCTGCCATCGCCAATGGCGAGGGTGAGACCTACAAAGGTAATGATCGGCTAGGCTTTCTCCTCCAGATCACTGGTCCACCACCCGATCCCCTCTGCCAGGCAATGTTCTTCAAATTTAATATCAGAAGTTTCACACGCCTGCCTGAGCTCCTGGACTCGGTAGAAAGGCCCATATAGCTGTCAGCAAACTGATAAGAACTTTCAAATGACTCCACAGGGCCTCTTTATAGAGAAGAGCCAAAGAACCCCATAAAGAGAGAGGGCAGGGGCCACGGAAACCAGTCGCTCGCACTGTTTTAACGTGGCATTAAAATGAGCCGCAGATTTATGGGAGTGCTTTAGCCCGAATCATCTGGGGGCTGAGGCTCCTCTCTGCTCTCCAGCGGGACTTCAATATGGGATGGATGGAGCTGGTGAGAAAGGGCTGGGGGAAGGGAGGCTAGGCGAGCAGAAAGAGAAGAGGAAAAGGGGAGACACAGAGGACAGCGTGAAAATCATACACCAGAACTCATTCTCCTTCCCGTAGAACGTGAACTGCTGAGGCTAAAAGGTATCAGACCAGTCCTCTCAAAGTCCCATAAAAGTCCCCTTATTTGTAGTTCATACCTACCAGACTCTAGGTCTTCAGCTGTTCATCATCAGATGTCAATTCTGATTTTAATTTTCCTCTGTAAGTTTATTTAGTTTTCAATTTTTTAGTTAAAAAATGAATAAAATCATGATTTGGCAGAGAACAGATTAGAAGAAGGGAAAAAAGACTCAGTATAATTTTTTTTCATTGGAAAGGGGGAAAAGAGTAGTAATACTTTATTCAAATGCACCACTAGATCAAAACAAAACGGCTTAGCAAGGAGTCACTGATTTTTATCTCCCTCAAAGCCATTCTGAGCCTAACAGAAAAACACAGGGGTGAACCTCTTCCACACCAGAACTCACAGCACTCAATTCTGTTTCAAGTTTCCAAGCCCAGAAGCAAATGCATAATACATCCGTGTTGGTAACTTGCTGTGGTTCCTTAAGACCAGGAGGCTCCTTCCAAAATTTAAATGCAGACCGGGGGCAGCACTCCCACATGACTGCCAGCACGGAGCAGGGGCCAGAACCACATGCTCTCAGTAAATGATCTCATTCAATCAGTACAGCTACTCTGGAGTATTATTAGCCCCAGGTTTTAGATAGGAAAACTGAAGCTCAGGAAAGTCAAGTAACCTGCCCACAGTCATAAAGCTGGTAAACAGATGGCCGACTCAGGATTCGAATTCGGGCATCTCCAACTCAAAGGCCCATGTGCTTTCTACTACAATTTTCAAACTTTTTGGACTAGGACCCACAGAAACACATATATTTTCTACAACTCAAAACTGAAACAAAGGTTTCAGGAAATATTTACCCTCACATTTAACACTCTCTGATCGTTTCCTATTATTATTATTGGGCTTTTTTTTTTGGTGGGTGGTACTAGGGATTGAACTCAGGGGCCCTCTACCACTGAGCTACATCCCCAGCCCTTTTTATTTTCTTATTTTTTTTTATTGGAGGCAGGGTCTCGCTACGTTGCCCATATCGACCTCGAACTTATAATCCTCCTGCCTCAGCCTCCCAAGTTGATGGGATTCTATTTCATTGTTTCAAAGAATAAAATGCCAATCATGACCTACTGCATTGACCTGATGATCTACTCATGAATCATTACATGCAATGGGAAAATACTGCAGTACACCATGCAAAAAGAAAAAGAAAAAAAAATTTTCCAGACTGGGCATCAGGAGACCTGGGTTCCAGCCCAGCTCTGGCCCTAACAACACATTCTCAAGATCACTGCAACTCTAAGGCTTACTGGTCACTTGTGAAATACAAGGAATGGGCTGGATTGTGTCTAAGGGTGGACTAAACCTCTTCAATTACACAGCCTTCCCCCTTCTCACACACTTGTTAGTACCCTCCCTTCCTTCCAGTTCTCTCATTATTATCTACTCACCTTCCCTGGGAAGCTCACCTCGCCCAGGTCAGGCCCACCCTCCCTTCCCATCCCCTCCCAGATCCCCAGCTGTGAAGATGCCTCACTCCCTGAGCCCAACAGCACAACTGAGTGCCGTGCACTCCCGGCCGGCCTTGTGATCCGTGTATTGCTGACAGTACTCTCACTGGCAACCCGAGGTCCTTTCTTAAAGACAGGAGCTCTGCCCCTCCTTTTCTTGTGATCTCTCTCAGTACGCCCACACAACATTAGAACAAAGCACGTGTTTAAAACACATTTACTTGACCTTTGCATTATGAAATTAAGAATCTTAATTCTGTTAAATTTAGACAATGCTTAAGTAGACTGCTCTAGGAAAAGTCACTAGATCAATTAAAAATTTTATCACAGTAAGATAAGTGACCCTATACAGACGAAGTTCCATATACTACCCAGCTGTATTTGCCCATGGACGAGATACACCAAGGCTGCCAGGGAAGGCAGCTTTATGGTCTCTCCATCTGGACGGTGAGGATTTAAATCTCAGAAGCCATACAAAACAACTGCAAATCAGTCCAAACCTTAAAGACAGGAAAATTTATTTACAGGCCCCAGTGCACTATAAATTTGAGACAGTTCTATTAAAATGCTTTTCTTGGCTTCCCATCAGATACTTGGTAAAAGTCTTTTCCAACAAGATTCTTAATACCAAAGTTAAGGGGGAAAAAGTTAAACACAAGCAAAAAACTGCTCTTCCGTAAAAGTTCCAGTTAAATGAGTCCTTATCTTATCTTGTTTGAAACAACGTGCATTGATGGGTCTCCCTCATAGTATGTGTTTATACACATAGGAAAACTCAAACACACAGTTTACAATGCTACTGAAAAAATATTATGAAATTTAAAGATCCCACAAGTGACTGTAGACATCACCTAGGTGCTCCTCTCGGCCAAACGCCTTGCTTCGTATCAGAGCCTCAGTTGTCTGCTTCACAGGAAGAAAGAATTCCAAGAACCAGGTCAGTGTCTCCGTTTAATCTGTCTAAGGGGAAGTGAGGCAGAACTTGTGTGTGTGTGTTGCTGGGACTGACCCTAGGACCTCGCACATGTTAAGCAAGGGTTCTACCATTGAGCTACGCCCCAGCCTGATGCAGCAGCATTTTAAGGGCAAGCTGGAAAGCTGAGACTGGGAAACAGCTTGGAATGGCACATCGGGACTAGAAGGGAATTACTGGCATTTTTATTAAAGCCCTGAGAGTCTATCTTATATATATTAAAAAATTCTCAATTTCACAGCTGGGTGGGGGGTGGATAAGAATGACAGACATTACAATACTGATCCTGGAAATTAGAAGTGAAATCTTTTCCACATTCCCCCAAACATATTTCCAGGGATGTGTCCAGTCCTAACTGTCTCAAGCAACCACTTTTGGGAGAAGACTCGTCAGTAGCAGCCAGTTTGAATTATTGGGATTCGGCCTGACTTCCCCGCAACCCAGGCCAAGCTACTCTGCGGTCTGACCAGTCGTGGGCAGAACAGCGTGTACTCCCGCCGGCCCTCACATGCTGTGTGGTCCCAGGAGTATTACTTCACTTCTCTTATCCTCAGTGTCTTCACATGAAAAATTCAGATTCCTCCTCTAACGGCCAATCTCACTCCTCTGTTGAAAGGGTCTGCTTTGTAATCGGGGGTTATGTTGGGGGGGGGTGGGAGAAATGGACACAGACTGCTATATAACTGTCACAGACACAGCAATGGGGCTGGCAGCACTGGGAACCCTCAGACAAGACCTGGTCTGGGTTGCTGAGGTTTCCAGATGTGGGAGGACTCATACTTTTAATTGAATCACAGAGAACTTTTGGGTGGGTGGGGGTATGGGGGATTGATCCTAAGGGCATTCTACCCCTGAGTTACACCCCCAGCCCTATTTATTTATTTATTATTTTGAAATAGGTTCTTACTAAGTTGCTATGAGCCTCACTAAGTTGCTGAGGCTGTTCTCAAAACTGCGATCCTCCTGTCTCAGCCTCCCAAGAACTGGGATTACAGGTGTGCCCCACTGTGCCCATCTCACAGAACACTTTTTTTAAAGGAAAAAAAAAACTTAAACATTCTAAACAGAAGATTTCATAAAGCAGATTACATAAAATCCAGTATTTTTAAAAAATATATGTGCTAAACAAACAAAATTAAACCTTAGCTTAAAGATTTAAGATGCCCATCAACGGCAGCTTTTGGAAGGGAATAGAGACAACATTCAAATTGATGGCAAGGCTCATTTGGGGGTCAGAACCCAAAATACGTAAAACAAACATGTCTTCCTATGAATTGAGGAATTTGCCATCTAACAGTGATACACCCAGGATATAGCAAACTCTGCAAAACGGCCAGAGTTGCTGTCCACCACGCAACTCTCAAGTTCTTCTTCTAACCTTCTCTATTCATGTCAGACTGGCATCTCAGAGACACTTGCTTGTAGTCTTCTTTCTTCCCTTTAGACTTGTGGTTTCTAAACTATGGTGGCTATGGAAAACAAGTATTATAATTCAGCGTGTTGAGACTGTGTGTAAATAAGATAAAGTGAGAGCCCTCTAACAGGGACTCTCCTATAAATGAAGCTCATGACCTCGGGTGTATGCACACACATCTCGCTGTTCTGTGGCCTCTTCTGCTCCCACCTGGATCACAGCTAGGCCTAATGATACCCCTGGTGGAGAAGGGCACCACACTGCCTGGGTTTTATCTTGTTAAAGAGAAGTGTTTTGTCTTTTTCCTAATAGCCTGCTATATCTTCAAGTATTTCTCTGCAGTGCAAATATCTGGCATAACTAACAGGAAAACATGAAGGTACACAGATGGAGAAGGGTCAGAGACTGAGAAGAAACTGGTATTTTAACTTACCCCCAGTGTTAAAGGCTAGAGAGAAAGGAAGATGCTGAATGTTTCTGCCACCTCAAAGGCTCCTAGTCAATTCAGTACAAAGAGGAGTTCAAAGGCAAGGCAGGCTCCTGACTTCCACCTCCTAGTGTGGCTGAGGTTAGAGGTCACTGCTGGTGGAGCCACTGACCAATAAAAGAATGTTTGGAAACTCTGCTCAACAGATAAACTGGGGATCCACTTACACCTCCCTCCTTATCCACACAAACATTTCTAACTATACTGTCCAGTGTCTATCCAGCCTTCCAAGTCCCCAGCTTGGGTACTTTTTCTCATGATTCAAGGGAGACGGGGGATATGAATGTGCCATTTGACTACAAAAAATATTTAGCTGCATACTTCTTCCTGCCTTCCAAAATAAGAAAACTCATCTTCAAGCCTGCCTCAAATGCTACCCCCAATCAGTCCTGACGTTAGTCCAAACTCTCCCCCCTTCCTTTTCAGGCCTCTAACACGCTTCAGAAAACTGGCAATATCTTCCAGACTTTCTCAGACCATGGATCCACGATGACTACTCCCCCTTGTGGGTGGGGTCACAGGTTCCTGATAATCACCCATAATCTCTCCCTGAGAAAACAAGGGCTTCAATAAATCAATTAACTAGTTAATTTGCTCAGAAGACAACAAAAGGCCAACTGGTAAGTCAGTTTTACACTATTAATACTATTATCCTCTACTAACTTAAGGAACTGTCTTTTAACTTATGCAAAAAAGCCCTTGTAAGCCCAGCTAGATGGCCCAGTGCCCTGTGTATAGGCGCTGGTCGGCGGTGGCCTCCAGAAGTACATGCCAGGGACAGTCTCCTCTGTTGTACTTTTCTTCCAAAATGCCAGCTTAATTCAGCAGTCACTTACTGCAGCTCTAGCCTGTGTGAGACTTTATGGCAGCCTCACAATCGCAGCTATGGTCGAGAGGGAGCTTAATTTCTTTTGGCTGTCAGGCAGAATGTCTTTCTCCCTTGTACAGTTGCACTCCTAAGACACATAAGGACTCTGCCCATGTCTACATCAGTCACACTGCAGCCTTTCTGAGCCCAAATTCTAAGTGCAAAATGTTGCTGTAATACATTTTTCACCAAGACCCCAGTCCACATTTCTGGGGTCATTTTGGAACTTTCGCTCTATCCCATCTCATCCATGGAGGGCAAACCCTGTGCTGAGCACTGTCTCTTCTTCACCAGAGGGAAGTGGACTCAGGAGAGCAGTTACAAGGACATTGAATGCATGAAGAAAACAGTGCGGCATTCAGGATTTCTCAGAAAGAGTTAAACACTCAAAAGGAGTCACTTAAAAGTGGATGGAGACCTCTGCTGGCCACAACTGTCCATGCAGCTTCTGTAAGCTGACTCAGTTTCTCAGAAAGTTGGGTACTGGTTCCTCAGCCTCAGTTCACTCTGACAGATCACCTGGAAGGTAAGCCATCAGCTCCCAATGCAACTAGTTTTCCTGTAAAGGGTTATGACTGTCTTACTAAAAGACTTTCAAATGCTACCTCCCTAAAGGGAATTCACTAAGGGCATCGGAGGGCAGAGAGAGGTTCAGAAAGGGCAGCAGGGAGCCGGGCGCGGTGGTGCACGCTTGTAATTCCAGTACTTGGGAGGCTGAGACCTGAGGATCCGGGTTCGCGGCCAGCCTCAGCTACTTAGTGAAGCCCTCTGCAACTTAGTGAGACCCTGTTTCAAAATAAAGAATAAAAAAAAAAATAGAACTGGGGATATAGCCCGGAGGTAGAATGCCCCTGGGTCCAATCCCTGGTACCGCAAAAAAAAAAAAAAAAAGAAAGGGCGGCAGGGCAGGGCCACCACCACCCTTCACTTGTAAGTGGGCATAATAGAGGGTGTTCACCACCAGGGATGTAACTGGTCCTCGTAAACAGAGGTGTTTAGGAGGAGAAGAGATGACTTGCTAGATTGCTAATGTGTCAGGGAGAGTAATAACTTGCCAGGGACAAGAGTTTCATAGAGTGCTTCAATAGTTTCATGGAACATGAGGGATAGCTCAGCCAACCCCTTCATTTCATAAATAAGAAAATGAGAGCCTAGGCAGCTTGGGTGACTTATAATGGTCATGCAATTAATAGGGACAGAGCCAGGGCTGCAACCCAAGTCTTCTGACTCCAAGTGTGCCTCTTGGAACCCAAATAACTTCCGAGTGCCCCGTTTTAAATGCCCTGCATTCATTCCATCGCAACTGTTCTGTGTTCTGAGCCTACCACTGAAAACAACCAGCCAGGCTTGCCTCAGGCCTGTGCCTCCCACCCGCTTGCTCCTGTGGAACAGTAGTATTCTGTGAGCTGGCAGTAGGGACTCCGAAAACCAAAAACCAAATGACTCTCTTTCTCAACTTGAAGGAGTGGTAGGGTGGTGGACAAAATAACTGGACAAAATCTGCTCGTTTTTACTTGCCTGGCTCCTTCTTAACCTCTCTGGGCTAGAATCTAGTATGAGTCAGCATATGATTCTGTAATTAGCTTTGTTTATAAATAAAGATGCCATAAAAAGTAACACAAAGACACACACACCCTGACTCCTGGAAGGGCATTTTCCTCTGCAAAAGTGTTAAGAACCACAGGTTTAGCATAAAAATCTAGAGTTTTCTATACTGATTTTCTGCTTCACTAACACTCCGATGAAGTCAGCAGTTAAGTAACAACGGGAAGAAACTTAAAACAAACATGAGTGAGCTACGAAAAAGTGGCAGGGAAGCTAAATCAACCTGTGATTTGTTTTCTAATCAGTATGCCAACATGTTTCACAGATGAGGTTTCAGAGCCCAACGAAGGCGGATCCTTGCCTAACAGCATACAGCTTGTATTCCCAGAGCTGGCATTCAACCCAGGCCATCCAAGAACCTCAGATTTAATCATTGCATGATAAAAAGTTCAGTATTACTACACCTTGGATCTTAAGTGTCCCCCAAAGGCCCATGTGTTAAGGATTTGATCCCCAGAGTGGTGGTATTAGAGGTGGTGGACCCTTTAAGAGGCAGGACCTAGTGGGAGGTCTTCAGGTCTTTGGAGGTGTGCCTTAAAGGGGACCCTGGTCCCTTCTTCTTTCTTTTGCTTCCCAGCCATCAAGTGGGCTGTTTTATTCCACTACATGCTCCTGCCTTGGTATGCCGCCCCCAGCCCTACCAGAGGCCTAAAAACAATGGAAAGATCCTGGAATCACAGCAGGCTTCTCTCAGAGGAGTTTTAACATCTCTAATGAGGCTTTTTGTGTTTGTTTTTTTGGTACTGGGGATTGAACCCAAGGGCATTCTACCTCCAAGCTACACCGCCAGGCCTTTTTATTTTTTATTTTGAAATAGAGTCTCACCAAGTTGCTAAGGGTCTCACTAAACTGCTGAGGCTGGCCTCGAATCTGGGATCCTCTTATTTCAGCCTCCCAAGTACTGGGATAACAGGCTTGCACCCCCACGCCCAGCTCTGACAGTTGTTATTTCAACCTTACTTGACGCACCTCACCCTGCCTGCTCTCCTATCATTTGCATTTGGTTAGCTGATGCAGCAAGGAGAAAAACCCCACTTACGTGTTTGGCTGCTGTTCCTGTATCCAAGTAGTCAAGTCCACCAGGTCACCCCGTCACCTCCCAACAGGGCTGCTGAGACTTGGTCTCTTACCTGTCTCTGCATTTCTTCAATCTGTCTTTGTGGGATGCTCTGCAAAATACTGTACACATCTGACATCTTTTCTTCTGGCACAACCACAGATGCTCTGGAGATAACAGCAAAACATTTTACAGCCCTTACAGAAAGCGCTTATACATACAGTCTTGTTTTATTCTTACAAGCAGAAACAATAGCCCAGGTCTCCTTCTGCTCCACATCCCTTGCAGGGGTGTTTACTCTCCTTCCTGTTCTCGTGGGGGACCTTCCTAAAGGAGCTCTCTCAGCAGCTCCGACTTCTCACCTCCACTCACACACCACTCAGCTTTCACGCTGCCTCCACTTCACAGCACACTCCAGCCACAGTGGCCTCTCCCAGTTACTTAACACCACCCTGCCCTGCCACAGGACCCTTGCTTGTGAAATCCCACCTACCCGGCACACTCTCCTTCACTCTTCCCTACCGTCTCTGAATTAATAATCATGTTCCCCCATTAGCTTTCTATGCAAACTCATTCATTTACTTGGCATTTCCTTGTCTGTGCTGAGTGCTGGTAATACAACAGGGAACAAACCAGATGAGGAAGGTAAGGGTGAGTAGGCCCTGGCAATGCCTGAGGAGAGAGTGGTCCAGGAGAAGGACGACCAAGTGAAAGAGCGGAGGAAGCAGCATGCTGGGCCTGTGCCAGGAACAGCAAGGAGGCCCCTGCGGCTGGAGCAGAGTAAACAGGATGGAGAATGCCAGAAGCCAAGGAAAAGCGGGGGAGAGGGTCACAGCAGAGCACGCCAGACCTTGGAGGCCACGCAGGAACTTGGTGCTGTGAGATAGAAACCCACTAGGAGGTTTCAGGCAAAGGCATGACAAGCTCTGATTATGCTCCAATAGCATCATGCTGCCGAAAGTGTCAGAGCGAACTATGGGAAAGCAAGCGCAGGAGCAGGGAGAGCCGCTGGAGACCCCGCAGAGGCGGGCAAGAGATGCCCAGGAGGGAGGGACTGGTGAGAGGAGACGAGGGCTGAGGAGCTCACAGCTAAGACATAGGGAGGAACTACGGGAAAGCAAGCGCAGGAGCAGGGAGAGCCGCTGGAGACCCCGCAGAGGCAGGCAAGAGATGCCCAGGAGGGAGGGACTGGTGAGAGGAGACGAGGGCTGAGGAGCTCACAGCTAAGACATGGGGAGGAAGAGAAAGAGAGGGTGGAAAAGGCAACGCCTTTCCCTGCAGGGCATTTTGCAGTTTGTGATTATACTTGTAAATTAATTTATTAAAATCTAACCCGCGTCTGCCCATTAGGCTAGTCCGTCAGGATAGAACTGTGCCTGGCTCCACTCACCAGTATATCCTGAGCATCTGGGATGTTGCCTAGCACACAGTTAGTACTTGATAAACATTTGTTAAATACGTAAATGATAGCTGGGTGTGGTGGCGCATGCTTGTAATCCCAGTACTTGGGAGGCCGAGACAGGAGGATTGCGGGTTCAAGGACAGCCTCAGCAAGTAGTAAGACTCTCATCAACCTAATAAGACTATGTTTCAAACTAAATATAAAATAGGGCTGGGGGTGTGGCTCAGAGGTAGAATGCCCCTGGGCTCAATCCCCAATACCACACATACACACACACAAACAAACAAAAAAAAAACATAAATGGTTTCTACTATACAGATAGAAAAACTGAGACTCAAAAAAAATTAAACAATTTGCCACCAATCACAAAGCTAGCTGGTAAAAGAGCTGGTCTTTTGGACCTAGGCCTTCTAACCTCAAACCCAGAGCCCTCCCACCACTTAGGCATGATTACAACTACGTAAGCAGTTTCTCACAGAACCATCCTTTCACCCCAGCTCAGTCACTACCACTGTGAAGCCCTCACCAATCCGTGCCAACAAGGGCTGTGCCTCTCACTCCTCTAGCATCCTGTCCCTCCAGGGCTGCAAAGCATTACAGTATTTGCTAATTGCTGGCTTACTTGCTTTTGTTTTTGGTTTGTTTTTTTTTTATATTGGGGATTGGACCCAGAGGCATTCTACCTCTACCCCCAGTCGTTGTTTTTTTTATTATTTTGAAACAAGGTCTCACTAAGTTGCTGAGGATGGCCTCGATCCTGTGACCCTCCTATCTTAGCTCCCAAGTTTGGGGATTACAGGTGTGTACCACCACACCCAGTTTGACTTGTCTATCTTCCACTACTCAACCATGAGCTTCCTGGGAAAGGTTTGACCTTAATCATTTTGCTAGCTCTATACCTGAAAGCATATGACAAATAAAAGGTGCTCAAAAAAAATGTTTTCATGGGCAGATAAATGCTGAATGTGGCTCATCACTTCTCTAAGATACAGAGAATGACTTCATGTTCAACTCTTGAGCAGAGCCAGGCTCCCTCCTCTTTTCCAGGCTTCCGCATACTTCTGCAGTGGCATTTACCATGGAACGTTAGCCAGGCTGAGCATCCCTCATCCAAAACTGAGAAATCTGAAATGCTCCAAAATCTAAAATGTTTTGAGTGTCAACATGATGCCAGCCGGGCGTGGTAGTGCACGCTTGTAATCCCAGTACTTTGGGAGGCGGAGACCGGAGGATCCGGGTTCGCGGCCAGCCTCAGAGCTGTCTCTCTTTCTCTCTCTCTCTCTCTCCCTGTCTCTCTCTCTCTCTCTCCCCCCTTAGTGAGGCCCTCCACAATTTCGTGAGACACGGTTTCAAAATAAAGTATAAAAAATAGGGCCGGGGGTGTAGCGCGGAGGTAGAACGCCTCTGCGTTCAATCCCCAGTACCGCAAAAAAAAAACCAAAAAAAAAAAAAACATGATGCCACAGTGGAAAATTATACACTATGAAATTCTGTTTCATTCAAAAAATTATATAAAATATTATACACAATTACCTTCAGGCTATGTGTATAAGGTGCATATGGAAACATCAATGAATTTCTTGTTTAGACTTGGGTCTCCTCCCCAAGATATTTCATTATATGTATGCAAATTTACTAAAATCCAAAAAAAAAATCCAAAATCTTCAATCTTCCTTTTTTTGGTACTGGAGGTTGAACTCAGAGACATTCTACCTCTGAGCCACACTCCTGGCTTATTTTATTTTTTATTTTGAAACAGGGTCTCGCTAAATTGCTGAGGCTAGCCTCGAACCTGTGATTCCTCTGTCTCAGCCTTCCAAGTACTGGGATTACAGGTGTGCGCCACCATACTCAGTTCAAAAAAATCCAAAATCTGGGCGTGGTGGCGCACGCTTGTAATCCCAGTACTTTGGGAGGCGGAGACCGGAAGATCCGGGTTCGCGGCCAGCCTTAGCTTGCACACGCGCACGTGCGCTTGTGCACGTTCTCTCTCTCTCTCTCCCTGTCTCTCTCTCCTTCTCTACTTAGTGAGGCCCTCCGCAACTTCAGGAGACCCGGTTTCAAAATAAAGTATAAAAAAAAAAATAGAGCCGGGGGTGTAGCGCGGAGGTAGAACACCCCTGCGTTCAATCCCCAGTACTGCAAAAAAAATCCAAAATCTGAAACACTTCTGGTCCCCATCATTTCAGATAAGGGATACTCAATTTTAATCATTGGTTTGTCCTCCTGTACTAGATTCTAATCTCCTCAGAAGCAGAAACTATTCTTCACAATAGGCTCCCCAATAAATGTGAGATGAATGAATAAATGAATGAACTATTTAAATTGTTCAAATATCTGTGGTGATCAGACTTGGACAAAATATCAAAAAAGTTTTGAGAGAGAAAAGCAGCTAAGCATTTGAGGCAAGGACAGGACTGAGACGTATATAGCAAAGGAATCCATTTTCAACAATCGTCACCCTCCTAAGTCTCAGGGAAATGAAACATGGGAATGGACGGCTACTCTGTGAACATAACCGGGCAGGATCCTCTTTTGTCCATCTGTCCCTGGGCATGTGTCTAAGTTCTCATCCAGGCGGAGGCTCTCCACTCCCAGCCAGTACACTGCAAATGCTATAGAGACTGCAGCAGTGGCTCTCAATGGCGACTACAAATCAGATTACCTGGCAGCTTTAAAATTTAGAATCCCTGGGATAAAGACAGGCATTTTTTAAAAGCTCCCCAATGCTGTGTGTGGTGGTGCACCACTGTAATTCCAGTGACTCGGGAAGCTGAGGCAGAATTGCAATTTTGAGGCCAGCTTTTGCAACTTTACAAGACCCTGTCTCAAAGTAAAATAAAAAGGGATGAGGATGTAGCTCAGTGACAGAGTACTTGCCTAGCATGCATTAGGCCCTGGGTTCTATCCCTAATATAAGTAAAAAAAGAAAGGAAGGAAAGAAAGTGGGTAGGTAGGTTGCGCTCCCCAGATGAATCTACCTTGCAGTCACAGTTGAAAACCACTGCTCTACACTAGGGGTTGGAAAGTGTTTTGTGAAAAGAGCCAGATAGTAAATATTTTAGGTTTTATAAGTCACACAATCTCTGTGCAACTACTCAACTCTGCCCAAGTAGCAAAACAATAACCAGAATACTCAAATGAAGGGGTGTGGCTCTGTTTCAATAAAACATTATTTATAAAAACAGCCAGCCTGAAAATGTGGCCCCGGTCTGTGAATTACTCTAAGCCAATGTTTTAAGTTTCCTGATGGAAGATACAGCAAAGCAGCCTAAAGTAGTACAGGTTGGCTATCCCCTATTCAAAACGTTACACCAATTTTCAGATTTTGGAATATGTGCATATATAGAATGAGATATCTTGGGAATGGGACCCAATATTAAACAAGAAATTCACAGACTGAACATAATTCTATAGTGCATTGTGTTTTAACTGTGACCTATCACGTGAGGTCAGGTGTGGAATTTTCCACTTGTGGCATCATGACGGTGCTCAAAAAGTTTCAGATTTTGGAGCATTTCTAATTTCAGATTTTCAGGTTAGGGATACTCACCCTGTAGTTCTCTAACCTAGGTATGCACTGCAATCCGAGGGGCTTTCCATTTCTAATGTGGGCAGAACCACTAGCTAAAGCTTACTAGATGGCAATACCCACCTCTTCCAGTCAAGGACTTCAGAGAAAGGCAAAATATAGGAGTCTGCGATGACAACTGGGACACAGCCAGCCTGTAACACATCACTCAGCACAGCCTGGCCCAGTCGAGCGCCACGAAGGACCACACAGAAAGTAGCATCCTGCAGGAACAGGAGCAGAGTTGAGGATTACAAACCAGTATTGCTGATGCATTTACTTAGATCCCTGTAGACCATGAAGTTCCTCCAAGGCTTAAAGTCAAGCACTACTGAGGCGTCTTGATGCGAAAATGCCAAAAGACAACAGCTCACACCTGTAAAACATGAACAGCTTAATTGGTTGTGATACTTCAATACCACCTGAGTTGGTGTTCTGCACATGTTCAAAGCCAATATCAAAGTTTTCCTCTGGACAGGAACCACACAAGCTCCTGTAGACTAGTTTCTTTGAGTGTTAGTGTACGATGCAAATACACCAGGGTACGTTGTCTGAACATGGCTTACCTCAACCCACCTTGTAATGGGAATATCAGGTTCTGTAGAGGAGTCCCTAAAGAGAGGTATCAGATCTGTACTCATCTGTCTACTCCCCAAAGCATCTATGAGATATTCACTTAAGGAATGCAATGTCTTTGAAAAGCCATTAAGACAGTTATGTTCCACCTAGAGATAACCTAATGAAAGGAAGATCCCAAAACAAATCTCTTCCTCACTCACTCACTCCCTTAAGCCCCCCAGTGTGGGGAATGGTTGGGAAAATGAGAGATGTACAGAGAGAAACTAACTGCCACAGGCAAACCAAAGTAAGGAAAGACCCTAATTCTCTAGAATTCAGTTTCCCAGTTTTTGCCTCTTCAGGAAGAAAAAGAAGATTAAAAAATAAAATGTAATCTTATCTTTCTTTCTTTTTGGGGGGGAAACTAGGTGTTGACTCCTGGGGCATTCTGTCTCCAAGCTACACCCCCAGCCTTTCTTATTTTTTATTTTGAAACAGAGTCTTGCTAAGTTGCTGCGGGTTTCGCTAAGTTGCTAAGGCTGGCCTCAAACCTGTGATTATCCTATCTCAGCCTCCCAACTACTGGGATTACAGGTGTGCTAATCTTTAAAGTTAGAAAAGAGGAAAAATTCGGGGGGGGGGGAATGAAGAAACTCAATATCCTATACTTCTCTGGGGCTGAAGGAGAGAAGCAGCGAGCGTGGAGGAAGGGACTCCACAGGCGCCTGGGGTGTGGGTGGAGCACTCGCCTGACCTGAGGAGTCGGCATCCAGATGTGGACACACATGCTGATAACCATTTTTCCTGTCTAGACAAAGGTTACTATAAATACTCCTGCTCACATCACCACTGTTATCAGTCAGACATTCCAGAGGGAGATGCGGTACTTCTTGAGAGAAAGTATTTTAACAATCTCAGGATGCGCCAGCTCTCACCAGCTCCTTGATATTTTTCCCTGAACTGACCTGTCATGTGAACAAGTCGTTGTTCCCTAGCTCCTATACCCTGGGCATGTCAAACATGCTGCCTATACGACATCCCCAGAGGGGCTGCTTTGCCTTTGGTTATGGAGGTACTGCCACAGCCATGATTTAAGGATAGTGAAAACACCAAAAACTAAAAAAAACAACCCCAAACCCTTCAACTCCCAGGGAAAGCTGGCTGTGGCCCTGTGGGCTGTATGGTCCAGCAACACAAGCTGCCACCTTACAGAAGGACGTTTCTCTGGACTGGCCCACGAGTACAGGGGTAAAAGTAAAATACATTTGCCTGCTTTGTCTCTGTGGTTTCCTGTAAATCTATCAGATTTGCGTTTTGAAGTATAATGAATATTTGAAAGGAGCATGAACTCTCATAGATCAAGGAGCTTCACCTGAACATGATACTCCAGACACGCACGCACCTGAAGGTCTCATCTTGCCACATCTTCCTCTCCCTTTGGGTAATATTCCTAGTTGCATCTGGGAACCAACTCCTGTTTATTGGGGTCAACTTCACCCCCAGAAGTGACCCCTCCTAGCTTGACAGAGGTCATAAAGGACACTCACCTGCAGCACCTGGGGGTAGTCAAAGGTCTGGTGCTGGTGGCAGCGCTTGCGGACAGCAAGGACACCCTCTGAGAGATTGGTGCATTTCTCCAGCACCAACACTGACTCTCCGTGTCTGGCCTGCAGGGCCTCCAGCTCCTCTCTGTACTCGGGATGGATGGCCATCTGAGAGGACAGCAGGAAGTATCGCCGGGGACTACAAAGAAGAAAAGGTAATTGGAAACCTGCAGTTGCTACGTGAATCAAGGTTAGACAAACTCTAATGTTGAACTTATGGCCATAAGTATTTACTCACTGGTCTTGACATGCACTGATTTTTTTTAATTATAACCTGCAGCATTATTTAGTATTTAAAATGTTATGTATTGTAAGAAAATAAGATACAATTCATTTCTATTCTGAAATATGTAATCATAAAATATTTACTTAGGAAAAGTTTTTAATGTGAGAAAATGCTTATAATATACCAAGCCTAGAGAGCATGCTATAAATACACGTGTCTATAGAAAGGAGAACTGACAAAATGTTATCTTTAGTTAAATCTGAGTCTCAGATCTGAAAAGCAACAGAGAGCTGGCTGCATTCTTCCAACAGGGAGAAAGGGAATGCTACCTGTTGGGCAGCACTGTGGGAGGGCGTCCCTGCGCCATCAAGAGGCAGGAGGAGAGTCCCCTTGTCAAAGTCACATGGACAGTAGTGGATATCAAAAAACAGAAGTGGAAAACCTATCTTCTGGAAGCACAGAACCAGTCTCGACATGTGGACGGCAGGGTGCTTAAAAAAAATGGAGAAAAGGAAGGATTTCCCAGGGTCTACTGCCATGTATAGCTCCATAAGAAACAAAAATGTGAACACAAAAGCCAGTCAAGGTGGTAGACATCTGTAATCCCGGCTACTCGTGAGGCTGAGGCTAAAGGATCACTTGAGATCAGCCTGGGCAACATAGCGAAACCCAGTCGCAATAAACAAACAAACAAAAGCTGAAGTCAAGGGAAAGATTCTGGGGAGACCAGATGGTAAATAATCCCCTCCTGGAAGACAAGACTCTTACAGGGCAGAGCGAGAGGATACGGGGCACACAGGCTCTGTGGGCTGAGAGGCTACCAGGAATCCCTGCCAAAGAGAAGACGTGTATAAAGCAGGTCCAGGAAGAAATGAAACGCTCAGCAGAGCGAGAAGCAGTACTCACTTAAATCCAGCTCAAAGCAGACAAGCCAGGAAGCACACCAGGGCTATGCATGCCCCAGGCAATGCCATCAGGCACCCTAACATGACACTGGACATGGGAAAGGACGAAGAGCTCACGGTTAGCTCTTTTTACCCACTTCCTTAGTTTCTTAGACTTATTTGGAGATTGTAGCTGGGGAGCACCTTACTCATATACACCTTACTCTATACATGCCCAAAGAACAGTCACTCTCCAACTGAGAAGGCCAGCTTCCTTCCCAGGACAAGAGGCTCTAGGGCCAGAGCACATCAAGCATGGAGTGAAGAAGGCGAACCCCACCTGCCGGCTAGAGCAGCGCAATAAGCCAGAGGACAGCCACTTGCTGTTAACTCTCCAGGACCTTTTCTTTTGCGAGTTCTTTATTCAGCTGAACTATGAGCACAAGGGTTTTTCCCTCATCACAAGACAGAAGGGACCAGCAGATTCCCTACAACTTCACTGAGTAGGGGAAATTAGCCACAGGAGGCCATTTGAGCTTAAACTGCTGAAAATGAAATGAAATTTACAGTCGAATTCCACAGTCCCACTAGCCACATTTCCAGTGCTCGAAGGCCGCAGCGTCTGGTGGCTCTCTGACAGCACAGATGCAGGTTATCTCCCACCGCAGAAAGGTCTACCTGGCAGAGCTGCCCTCAGCAGCTGAGACCCGGGGTGGGAAGAGACAGGAAGTCTCTGGAAGTACACGCTTATCAAGGAGACGGGCTGTACCGACAGGTTCCTTTCCTGGACATGCTATCCCTAAATTATAACTCACTGAATGGCATATGCATGGCCAAAAGTATTCCTTCTAGATACTGACAGACTCCTGGGTTCTCCCCTCCATCCCTGAGCCATAAGATCTTTTGAAAAAGTATTCATTTTCAGAGGGACAACTTGGTGACAGTAAGGTCATGCTGGGAGCACTTATGGCTCACCTCAAAGTGGACACCAACTCTACAATCCAACTTGTTTTGTTTCTTGTTTTTGTTTGGTACTAGGGATTGAACCCAGGGGCAATCTACCTCTGAGCTACACCTGCCCCCAGCCATATTTTATTTTTTTATTGTGAAACAGGGTCTCACTCAGTTGCTAAAGGCCTCACTAAGTTGTTGAGGCTGGCCTTGAACCTGTAATCCCCCTGTCTCTGCCTCCCAAGTACTGGGATTACAGGCATGTGCCCCACGCTGGCCTCCAACTTGTCTGTTTAAACAAGATTAGTCAAACCCACAGACAACAGGGAAACCAGCTTAACAATTAAAAGTATTTGAGAATGAAATGACCTGTCTTGTGAGGTGGAGAGTTTTTCACTACACACAAGAAAACTTTTCATTAGAAGCTCTAGCAAAAAGCCTTGCACAGAGAGCTATGTGGTCTCTGAGGCCTTTCCATTCGTGAGACACTGCTGCTACAGTGGATCTCATGGAGGACCAGTACTTACTGGATGTTTCTGGAGCCCTTACGTTTTTATAGATCTGATAGCACAAAGCTGTTGCTCTACATTTTAAGATAGAATAAGATAGACAAGTGAGCATCCAAGAGCAGTGAAGAGGGTGTCCACACAGGAGAGCACAGACAGTCGAGTCCCAGAAGGAAAGGGGCATTCTGCACTGTGGGGGATGGCAGATGAGATGGCACACATGGAATCTGAAGCCCTACTGGGGCAAGAGTTTCTGCTTGTGGAGAGAGCAGGGAGATGGCTTGGCACAGGGTATTAGAACCCTAGAGGGGAGAGGAAGCTCTCTATACTGGGGACAGGGCTGTGGGGCAGCTGTGGCCACCCAGCATGGGATGCAGGAGACCAAGTGTGGTTAGGAGGGCATATGGGCAGCCCAGATCAGTGTCAGGGCCTGGGCACGCTGCGCAGAGTACACACTTTGCAGAAGGATGATGGCAATGGTAGCATCAGCCCAGGGCTGGAACCGGGAAGTGTGAGGAGGGTTCCGTGCTGGGGAGGGAGACAGCAGAGCAGCACAATAGGGGGAATCTGAGCAGACGAGCAGGGCTGCAGGGGCAGGGGCACAGCACTCGATTACATACAAACATAGAAGGACATGGACAGGTCCATCCACACAAGGGTGGCTCAAACACATAAAGACAGCGAGGATGATGGGAGCCAGAGAGGGAGCTACAAATATGCAGAGAGAGGAAAGCAGAATGGCTCAGCAGTGCTGGGTGGAATTGGAGACACTGATGCAAATGCATGGTTTTCAACACGCACTGATACAGAGAGGAATTTTACCTACACAGGCTCAGAAACAAATGCAGACAATAATGGGGAGTGCTCAAAGGAACTCGAGCAAAGAAAGATCCAGAGTTAGATTTCACTGTAAGAAACAAAATTCTGTTCCAGACACTGTTACCAGGGACGCAGGATTCCCCCCACCCCATCATGGCTCCATCGCCAGCATAAAAGTGCAGATGTGAACAAGAGTCTAAACATGTCCCCTCCTGCATGCTGGCTCTCCCTGACCTGACAGGCAGCTGATGGAGTATGACCATTTTAGTTTTAAGCAAACAAAATTTTAAGGTGGATTGGTTTTCTTTCAAAGACTAAAATCACTAGCTGCGACTTTCAAGTTTCCTCCCAGCAGCCTGATATCTAAGTTTAAGTAAAATCATGCTGAGAATTTGAAGTCTCCCTCAATAGCAACGGTTGTAAACCCCCAATTTAGTTCCTTTTAGAAGGAAAATGACAAGAATTCCAGCTGGGGCCAACACAGCTGTGAGAAGAAGCTATCAATAGCAACAATCCTCAGCTTCCCATTGAAAAACTACTGAGAGAAGTTTAAAATAAAAATAAAAACAGAGTCCTGGCTACTCCACTCAGCCCTCAGGAGATGTGGGAATTCCCTTAAAAAGCAACTCTCACAAAGAGCAACAAACCCGACTGCTGCCGAGAGATCGCCTGCCCGCCCTCCTCCCAAGACCCTGCATGGGTTGGGGTCTGAAGTCTGTCTTTACCTTTTGCTGTTTGTTTGTTTGTTTGTTTGCTTGCTTGTTTGTTTGTCTGTTTGTTTGTTGGGAGTGGGAGAGGAATGTTCTTTATAAAATCAACACCACCACTGCAGGGCCACACTGCAATCTGGCAGAGACACAGTGAGCATGGCCCAAGCCAAGCTGCAGAAATCCACCCGCTGGCCAGCAGAGGGAGGGTCAGCCCTTAACCTTTCTTGTTCTACCCTGAAGAAACACTGATTTCTTACTGGGTGTTTGGACCACAGAATCTTATAAACTAACTGAAACCTAGAGTAATAAAGACCTGACATTCAGTGTAGTTATACATGAAAACTAGAGAGATCAAATTACTAGAAAAATACTACCAATATAACAGTTTAAATCTCTAAAACTAGTTATTTGAAAATGGCTCTTACTCCGAGTGGTTTGTTCTCCTTTGTTTTATTTTCACTGAATCGTTTCAGTGTTTTATTCCTTGGATTAAATCTGAAGGGAATTAAGAGTCCTAAACCAATAGAAGAGAGCTAAATTATACTAGCGATTCGGTCAAGTGGTCAAGAAAGATGTACCTACAACAGACAGGCCAGAGGCAGCCACCCAGTGCCTCACCCAGTTTCTCAACTGCAGCACTACCGACATGTGGACCAGTAACTCTTTGTTGTGGGTGCTGCCCTGTGTGGAAGAGTTAGCATGGCAGGTCTGACTGCTGTCCTTTGAAAGCCTTGCTTGTAAAATTGGCCCTGTGACCATCATATGGAAACGTGGATTTGCAGACGGTTCCCATCACCCCCAGAACTAGTCAGAGAGGCTCACTGTGCCCAAACTGCACAAACAAGATGGTTCATGCTGAACATCTGCCTTCCTGCTGGGAGCGTGGCAGGCAGAGACAGCCTGCGATGCCATCAGTTCCAAATAAAAGCCCTGCTACCCAGTCTGTCAAGCTTCCCTGGTTGACAGTATTCCACACCTGTTGTCGCACTTGTTGCTGGGGGCATGAAGCACATCCCGTGATGCTGCTGGAGAGAGGACGCTTGGCGGCTTGTGCCTGCTTTCCCTGAACATCACCCCACGTACCTCTTCCCTTTCCTGACTGCTTTGCATCCTTTCACTGGATCAGTGACAGCTGGGGGCACAATCACACGCGGAGGCCTGTGAGTCGTCCTGGCAAATTACAGAAACTAGGGGAAGTCCTCACCTATCACACGAAGTTATGTTAATCTGAATGTTAATAGTTTTGTGGATGTGTTTAGTTATTTAATTTTTAAGTTTATCTTAGTTTTATTATTGTATAAGCACAAGGGGCTTAGGCTATTATTTTTTATTGTACTTAATCAAGTTACAGTATAACAAAAATAATTAAAAAGCAAGTGACCTTGACCGATAAAATCTTGAAAAAGTCAGAAAGTTGAAGGACTCACATTTACCTATTTCAAAACTTACTACAAAGCTGCAGGAAGCAAGCTAGTGTGGAATTGGCATTAAGGATAGACACACAAACCAAGAAGCAAATTGAGAATCCAGAAATAAAACCATATACCTATGGCCAGTTGATTTTCAACAAGGGTACCAAGACCATTTAATGGAAGAAAAATATTCTTCCCAACAAGTGATGCTGAGACAACTGGATATTCACAAGCCAAAAAATGAAGTTGGACCCCTACCTCACACCACATACAAAAATTAACTCAAAATGAGCACAAACCTAAATGTAGGAGCTGGCACAATAAAACTCTTAGAAGAAAATGAAAGTGAAAAGCAATCTATAAAATAGGAGACGATATTTGCAAACCATATATCCAATAAGGGTCTAGTATCTGGAATATATAAGAATTCTCACAGTTCTCTAATAAGAAGATAACTTAATTTAAAAAGGGGCAAATGACATTTCTGCAAAGCAGTTATATAAATGGCCCATAAGCACATGAAAAGATGCTCAATGCTACTAGTCATTGGGGAATGAAACCTTTGTGGACACTGAGGAGTAAGAGAACTCTTCCCAGGAGAAGACATCTCTCTCTGTGTATGTTGTGCATGGGGCCAGGGACCAGATTCTGAAACTTAGGGTAGTCACTATTGAGCATATGTTATTTAGACAATGTGCAAAGCCCAGGTCAGTTTAAGATTCTAGCCACTAGGATGGCTAGAATCAAAAACATAGACAATAACAAGTGTTGACATAGATGTGGAGAAATTGGAAACCTTACACATTGTTGGTAGGAATGTAAAATGGTACAGCCACTTTGGAAAATGGTCCTGCAGTTCCTCAAAAAGATAAACACAGAGTTACCATATGGCCCAGCGATTCCAATTCTGGGTATATAGCCAAGAGAATTAAAAACAGGTCTACACAAAAACTTGTACACAAATGTTCACAGCAACATTATTCATAATCACTAAAAAGTGAAAATAAACCCAATTTCCATCACTGGTGAATGGATGAATAAAGTATTATATATGTGTGTGTATATATATATATATGATGAAATATTATTCTGCCAAAAAAGAAATGAAGTGCTGATTCCATACTGTAACACGGATAAACCCTGAAAACATTATGCTAAGTGAAAGAAGACAGATACAACAGGCCATATATTGTATGACTGCATTTATATGCAATGTCCAGAATAAACAGATTAAAAGACAAAAAATAAATTAATGGTTGTCGCTGGGAAAGAAGGTAAGAAGAGATTGCTAGTGGGTATTGATTTTACTTTTGGAGTGGTTAAAATGTTTTAGAATTAATTAGTAGTACTGATAGTTGTACAACTTTGTGAATATACCCAAAACCACTGAATTGTAAACTTTAAAACAGCGAATTTATGGTATATGAGTTAATCCCAACGGAAAAATAATAAACTCTGAAGGCTGAGGCAGGAGGAAGACAAGTTCAAGGCTAGTCTGGGCAACTTAGCAAGACCCTGTCTCAAAATAAAAAAATATAAAGGGCTGGGGATGTAGCTCAGCAGTACTGCGTCCCTGGGTTCAATCCCCAGTACTGCAAATAAGTAAAATAAATCAAATTTAGTCAATTCTGGGAGTTCATTAAAGGATAAAAATCATCTGAGCCACAAGTTTATGAACCATTTAGTCTTTCTTTGCACTTATCTAAGGGTAGACCAAAAAAAAAAAAATCTTAAACTGACCCGGGCTTTGCACATTGTCTAAATAACATATGCTCAATAGTGACTACCCTAAGTTTCAGAATCTGGTCCCTGGCCCCATGCAGAACATACACAGAGAGAGATGTCTTCTCCTGGGAAGAGTTCTTTTACTCCTCAGCTTCCACAAAGGTTTCTTTTTTTTTTGCAGAACTGGGGATTGCACCCAGGGGCATTCTACCTCCAAGCTACACCCCCGGCCCTATTTTTTATACTTTATTTTGAAACCGGGTCTCACGAAGTTGCGGAGGGCCTCACTAAGTGGCTGAGGCTGGCCGCGAACCCGGATCCTCCGGTCTCCACCTCCCAAGTACTGGGATTACAAGCGTGCGCCACCATGCCCAGCCTGAATGTTTCTAATGGTCTCCAAGCAAATGGGTCTTCCTTGAGACCCATTTCTGCCACCAGTGTGAGTGGGTTTTAAATCTTAGCTGGTATGACATTTCGGGTTTGCAATTTTAGTCGCCTTCATATGATATGTGGGCTCTTTTTGTACACCTTCATCACACCTTCGTCATATTTGTTTAAAGCTCACTAAGTTCTCATCATTAAATAGCATAATTTTCTTTTCTTTTTTATTTTTTGAAACAGGGTCTTGCTAAGTTGCTGAGGCTGGATATAGCACAGTTTTTATTTTAAAGACTACAGCAAAAAGCCAGACAAAGGGCCCACCACATCCACACTGTAAGCCCTTTTCACTTATCCCACATATAAAAATATAAGCCAGCTACATGGCAGACGCACTACCGCAGTTAAAATGCAGACCTGGCCTCTGCTTCATCGCACTGACAAAATCCAAAGTCCAAAGAAGGCAGGGGTCCTAACACAGAGGAGCCAGTCCAGGGCAAATAAAGTGCACCCACCCCCTCGGAGTCAGTGGTATCAGTGGTATCAAGTTTAAACCTACAGGATGAGCAGGACATTAGACTGACAAAGAGAAGGAAAAAGATTTTCAGGCAGTGCAGAGTGGGTTTGCAGCCTGGAAAAACTGACAGAGCTAACCCTGTTCTAAGAACTGAAAGGAAAAATATGTCCTCAGAGAAAAGGCTGGAGATGGAGACAAGACCGTGGTGGAAGGTAGCAAGACTAGAGGCAGGGACGACAACAGGACACCGCTCAGGACTCAAAGGGAAATGACACTGCCTGGCATGGGGCAGAAGAGGGGAGAGGGAGCAGACAGATCTAAGGAATGTTTCCCATACAGAGTCAATGGTACTTATTATTTTGATGCAGGAAATAAAAGAAGGAAGAAGTTAAGGATACCATAGATCCCTGGTTTGGAGAATTTGATAGACAGCCCTCAGAGTTTACTGAGATAGACAGCTGTAGGATAAACAAGGATGGGGTGGGGTGGTACAGGGGGTACACTCGAGGACCTTGGCCTGATATCAATGCTTCAGTTGCTGAGATGCCTACCACACTGAGCCTCCCCCGCATCCCACAGATCCCACAGAGGCACACAGCTGTGCTGCAGCCACCTTACCCTGGTCCTTTCTCTGCAAGATCCACCTCAGCTGACAGGGGACTGTAGACGGGAATGCTGACATCATAACCTTGCCGGTAAGTCCATGTAGAAAAGCCACCACCAGCCAACAGTGCCCTGAAAGCAAAGGATTTCATCAAACAATGAGAAAGAAGGTCTTCATTCTGATGCATGCTGCAGAAAAGGATAGAAACGATTGAGTCTTCATATCAACAACAGCTAAGGTTACTGAGTCGCTGCGCTAGGAACACTCTGCTAGATGTTTACACTCACATCAAGTCTCCCAGACAACAGCGGCATCCTATCCCTCCATCGCCTGCCTTCTCCTGGGGTCCTAAAGTCTTCCCTTATTCTTATTTTTTTGGTACTGGGGATTGAACCCAGGAGCATTCTACCTCCAAGCTACACCCCCAGCTCTTTTTTAAATTTATTTTGAAACAGGGTCTCGCTAAGCTCCTGAGGGTCTTGCTAATTTGCTGAGGCTGGTCCTGAACCTGCAATCCTCAGGTTTTTGGGCTGATGTCTCAGCCTCTCAAGTACTAAGATTACAGGTATGCGCCACCACGCCCAACCTCTCCTTACTTTCCATTTTGTAAAACACATCATAACCCAGGGGACACTATGAACAGCCCCTCTACCACCTCATTCAGCTCCCACTCACTTCTCCCCAAAGTCACACTTTATTCTTAAACACATTTACAGAAGCAAGAATAATAGCAGGCTTGCACAGGAACACTGGCCGGGGCAGTCATTCCCGCCCCTGCCTGGAATCTTGGGAGGAAGTGGGCATGGAAAGCAGAGGTGGCTGGAAAGCATCACACCTCCTATCGCGTAGGCCCCAGCCCCCTCCAGCCCCGGGCCTGCACAGTGCTTTCCTCGCATCCCAGAGCGACATGTCAGTCACGCAGCCTCTGCCAGCGATCACCGTCCATCCCAGCCACTCTGCCTTAGTAACCCAATTCTCTGCTCAGGAAGCAGAATCCGGAACTGGACCATTAGTGCTTCTCTTGCAGTCTGCCTGAACTAGTGTTTATTCTCCTTAATTAGAAAACAGTGACACGTTGTTTTAATTGGCTCCAGCAAGTGGTGGAATGACACTTCATCAGAGAGAGGAAGCAGGTGTGTGTCACACCAGTGTTTATTGTTGTGCTGTCCCGAGAGCCCCAAGCCCATGGAAATCACTTTCTGGGGCAGTTTTGCCAGTTGCACGTACTGCAGTTTGAGCCAAAATGCCTGAACTGAGAAACCACATTTTTTGCAGTATTGATTGCTACCAATCCCCTCCCTGCCCTGATGACAACCTACATTCCCTTCTAACATGACCAGTTTAAGTTCAAAGATTCTCAAACCACCCCCTGGAAATCCCACTCTGTTTGTTTAAGCTTTATGAAACCAAGAATGGTGGGTGAGGTAATGTGTAGGCTGAAACCCTCTCCAGCTGCCAGTCTCCTCTCTAAACTGTAACGACGATCCTTCGTACCAACATACGGTCTGATTTTTCCTGATTAGCATGCATCCCTGAATCCATCCAACATGAACTTGGGCGGGTTCCACGGCCGTGATGGCAAGCAGACTCCATATGGGCCTGTGGCCCCTGTGCAGAGAAGCAGCCCGGGACCCGACAGACCGGCACCAGGCATGCAGGTGAGCCAGCGCTGGGGGTGAACAGGCTATTACCCCACGGCCCCAGATGACAGAGTGCTTGTGGCGAGAAGGGAACCAGGCGTATATCACACGACCTTTCCTTTTACTCTGTTGCTCTGTCCCTGTGGCCCCACACTAATTATTCAGTTCGGGGGTGAGGAGGGTGTCGTGCAGTGGCGGCAGGACAGCATGCAGTCTGAAGCATGCCTCGTGTCACAGATCACACACACGTGATCTCAGAAAGGACCACGTCTGCAGCTGGTCAAACTCGCCTCAGCCCAACCTTGCCACTGACAAGCCTTCGACTTTAAGTCGTGGTCTCTTCTGCCGAGCTTTCCACAGCGCTATAATGGAGAAAATACAGTGAGCACCCCTTGCCTTACGGAACACATGGTTCACATTGACTGGAAAGTGAATTTCTGAGCAGCACATTCTGTTTTCCCATTATGGATCCCCAAATCAGAGATCGGTTCCAAAGCTACAAGAGACCAAATAGAAAACTTGTGGTTAAAAAAGTATTAGTGTGATGATCAGGCTCGTGGCAAGCCAAGTATTCTATCAGTCAAAGAGCACTCCAGCACTTTTAGCACTTTCCAGGACCTCCCAACTCTAGGCCATCTCCTCTGTCGCCGAGCCTTCCTCCCACAGCCCCAGACTCTCCACCCTCCAGACTCTAGTCTCAGATGGATTTCTCGCAGTTCTCCTCCTCCCGCCACTGAGCATTCAGGACGCCTAATCACAGCAAGCCTGCAAGGTTAGCCTTTACTTTCCTTTAAGCCAGACACATAATCAGGCCTACAAATTCCTCAAATATAAAACTTCAGATTTTGCAACAAAGAAAACAAAAGCTGACCAATCCCACTGGTCAGTCATACACACACACACACACACACACACACACACACACACACACGAGACAAGATTTGGGGGGTTACTTGATGATATTAAAGAATTACTTTTAATGTTTCTAGGTAAAATAATAGTATCTTAGTTATGTTTTTTTTTAAAAGCTGATTATTGCTAGGCGTGATGGTGCACGCTTGTAATCCCAGTACTTGGGAGGCTGAGACAGGAGGATCGCAGGTTCAAAGTCAGCCTCGGCAACTTAGCCAGGCCCTCTGCAACTTAGTGAGACCCTGTTTCCAAATAAATAAAATCAGGCTGAGGGTATAACTTGGAGGTAGAATGCCTCTGCATTCAATCCCCAGTACCAAAAAAATAGTAAATAAATAAATAAAAGCTGATTATCATGCAGATATTTACATAAAAATATTGGGAGCTATAATGATATAAGGTCTGGGATTTGCTTGTAGATATGGGAGTGGAGGTGACAGAGGAAACTGACTTGGAGTTGATGACAGAGCTGGACAGTGGGCATGTGGGGTTCACTGTACTTACCACTCTTTCTCCTCTTGTATAGCTTGGAAATTTTCTATAAAAAGTTCAAATAAACAAACATACCCACATAAAAGTAGAAATTTGTAAGAGATATGTACAAAGAAAGTATAATAAAAACCCACCAAGGAGTAATAATATAGAACATATCTGAGAAAACTAACATTAGTTAAGTATTAAAGAAGTATATCAGCTGGGCATGGCGGTGCATGCCTGTAATCCCAGTACTTGGGAGGCTGAAACAGGAGGATCTCAGGTTCGAGGCCAGCCTTAGCAACTTAGAGAGACCCTGAGCAACTTAATGAGACCATGTTTTAAAATAAAAAATAAAATAGGGCTAGGGGGTGTAACTTAGAGGTAGAATGCCCATGTGTTCAATCACCAGTAATAAAAAAAAGAAGGATATCATATGCTCCTACCTTAATTAAAATAGGTATGTATATGTGTATTTCATAGAAAAAGATTAGAAAAATACATAATATTTTAACAATGAGTGCCTCTTGTTCAGGAGTAAAAATAGAGGCAGCAACAAAAGTAGGTTTTAATATACTTGCATACTGTACAACTCTTGTGCAGAGAAAGTATATGTGTATCATGTATCTGATTTCTAAAAATTGAAAGAAAAACAGGTTTAAGCAGCATGAAAGATATATTTGCTAAGCACATTTCCCTTCAGTCCAGGTCCTTGCATTTCTCTACATAAAATAACTTAAGAAATCACACCTATGACTTTAGACTTCAGAAGATCTTAAAGCAGTCTTCTCTGGCCCGTCTGTTGTCTAATTTCGGAACAATCTGACATGCAGCTCCTGCTAAAACCATTCTACACTGTGGTTCTTGCCTCCTCTGAATCCAGGAGCAAGGATGAAAGATAAGAAAAATTAACAAACAAATCTACTATTCCTCACCCCACAAAAGCCGCCCAGGTTTCAAAGTGAAACACCCCACGTACAAGATCTAGAAGGCCACGTGCACACTCATCACTTGCTACAGGAATGCCTATGATCACTCACAAACACACAAAAAGAGGAAAAACAATGTGACCTCCCCGGTTCTTAACACCTCAGCACTAGCAAGAACCCAAACTTTCCTCTGTCTACTTGACACCTTCCCGCATAGAAATGAAACCCCAGATAATATGAGCACTTGATAAAAATAAAATCCATCTCCCAGGCAGCTACATACACGAAAATGTCAGCAAAAAGTGAAATGTCCCAAACAGAAATAAATCTTGTGAAAAAAAAAAAAACAGAACAGGAGGTGAAAATACGGAATTCCTAACAGCTCTTTTTCTTCCCTTCTCTATTCTCGGAAGTATCTCCCTTTCCCAGGACAACCAAATCCATGGAGCTGCAGGAACGAAGGCACCTCCCTGGGCAGAGAGCTCATCAGGGATCACCTGGGTGTAGCATTTGCGTGGCCACACTGCCCTCTGTCGTCCAAAATGGTTTCTACACCAAAGTCCAGGGGCGGTCTTTGGGCGTTCGTCTCTTCTAGTGATAATTATATTTCCAGATAGAAACTCAAAACTGACTCAAGATAATCACTTAAAGCAAAGAAGGTTCGGATTTCATCTTCTGGGGAAAAGCAGTCCTGGGTGTAGATTTCCACAAATGACAAGTCGAGGACGCGGCTGGCCTTAGGCTGTTCCCAGGCTGTCACCTTTATCAGTAGCAATGATCTCTAGATCCACATCCGCTCTAATAAGACGGGGATAAACGGGTTCCTACATAAATTCTTGTAACAATCCTATACCTCGATACTGCCCAGCACCCTCACCCAGGACCCAAAGTTTCTGCTCCCCTCAAAGCCTGGAACCCAGCGCTGAGAGAGGTGCCCTAGACAGCACCTCATTCCGGAGCTTTCCAAGAGCCTCTGGCCACAGTGATGCAGTCAGGGCATGTAAGAGCAGACGAACATATGGAGTGAACTCAAAGTCACAATCATGCAGTCACGGCCACCCCAATCCACATCCGCCTGCTTGAGAGGTTTTACCAGAAAGGAAGGAAAGAAGGGAGCGGGAAGGCAGTAGGCAGGAAAGAGAAAAGGGAATGGAGGAAGGGAAGGAAGGAGAGCAGGAAGGGAAGAACAGAGGGCAAATGGTGACCACAGAGACAACCCCAGCGCCTCCTCGCCCTGCCTCACAGGCGCAAGGCCTCACTTTCACGTACCCATGCCCTCCTCACTCTCAAGCCGTGGTATACTTTTGGCAAATGCTCCCGAATTCAGAGGGAGCTGATGCAGCCAATCCTGAACTTGGCCAGGGAGTTGGGGGTCCTTCACTCGGGAAAGCCAGAGTAAGAATGACTCACAGTAAGAAAACGGATTGCTTTTGAGAGGCTATGCTAGGACTTAAGCTCCAACGGATTTTCCCAACGAATTTAAGTAGGTCTCAACTTCTGTGCTTCAAGGAGGCAAGTACCGAGGGCAATTTTCTAGTTTAATAAACTATTCAGATTACAAAATACATCCCAGCAGGTTTAGGAACATAATTTCACAGGAACAGAAGGATCTTGTCCTTGCCTAATACTCAGACCAGCCCCAATATCCAAACATGCCTACCTGTCTCTGGGGACATCCAGGGCAGTGTTATAATCTGGGGGACTTCCAGGCAACATGTTAAACAACAGGTGGTTTGTACCTCGATCCCACCTGTTAAGAAATTAAACACGGAGGAGAATTCAATGTCAACCATGAAGAAACAAGTCAACTACTGGGTAAGGAGTCCAAGCACCCCACACACACACAAACATACCACCACCACCCAGACAGGGCCACTTCTCAGGTGTGGAAATTCCTGCAAGTATCAACACTACGTCAGGCTGTGGTCTGGCTCCTTGGAAGAAAAAATGGGTGGATGTGTACACCAAGCATGTCCACTTCAGAACCAATTCTCACAATGAAAAACTAAAAACCACCCAATGTTCACCATTTGGTTAAAGAAACAAAAAGTAAGCAAAATATTGAAAGCTGACTGAATATATTACAGAACATCCATAAAATGAATACTATACAACCTTTAAAATTATATAGTAAAAGAAAGTGAAATTATTTGGAAGTATATTCATGATATATTAAGAAAAATAAAGCAGCCAAAGAGCATGTGCTGTGGTACCATCCCTGACCAAAAAAGTCCAGATACACACACATGTGTATATTTTTATATAAAAATTGTTGAAAGCCGGGCATGGTGGCACATGCTTGTAATCCCAATACTTTAGGAGGCTGAGACCAGAGGATCACAGGTTCGCGGCGAGCCTCAGCTACTTAGTGAGGCCCTCTGCAACTTAGTGAGACCCTGTTTCAAAATAAAGAATGAAAAAAAAATAGGGCTGGGGTTGTAGCTCGGAGGTAGAATGTCCCTGGGTTCAATCCCCAGTACCACAAAATAAATAAATAAATAAAAATAAAATAAAAATTGTTGAAAAGTAAACAATAGTTATTAGCAATAATTAGTAAAACAATAGTAATAGTTATTTTTAAAGTTATTTTTAAACTATTGTTTTAAAGTAAACAATAGTTATTAGTAAAACAATAGTAGTAGTTATTTTTAAAGGCAGGATTATGGAATAAATCTTACATTCCTCTTTTTGCTTACCTGTATTTTCAGACATTTTAAAGTAAATGTGAACTACGTGAGTGGAGTAGGTGGGTGCGGCGTATTTAAATTTATAAGGAAAGTATGGGAAGAAGCGCCATCCTTAGTTTGTAAGCCCCTTAGGAAGCTGGGGACCCTCAGCAGCAGCTCCAGAGCCAGGACTGCCCTTCACCCTCCTGGCTCAGGCCTCCTGCTGTGAGCCGGTGGCTCATACCCCCCTCCTAGAAAAGACACCATCCGGAGGCCAAAGGACCATTCCAATGTCCCTTGGGCCCCTACGTGTCCAGTACCTGGAGAGCTGGGCCAGCGCCTGCGCCGTCTCCTTGATTCGGACAGTGTTCTGGTTCAGCACGTCGATGGAGGGAACAAACAGGCAGGCACGGTTGATGTCGTCGGTGTAGTAGTCACTGTCTGAGATGGCGGTGAGCAGCTCATTATACTCCCGGGAGATGGTGTTGCTGACTGGGACACCAGAGTCATCCACGTACTTTTTTAGGGAGTAGATGTACACCTTGATTTTGTTCTTTGGGTTGAAGCCACAGCGGTAGACATCAAAACACGTGTGCATTCTGCAGCTGAGATCCCCTCGCTCCGGGATGGGACTCTCGGCTGGGAGCCTGACCACCGGCACATCACGGACGCTGCGCTTCTCTACGCTCCAGTCGCTTGTGGACTCGATGGAATGGGGCCAGAACTGAAACATGCCGGTGGCAATGAGGCCCAGGAGGACGATGGAGAAGAGGGTGATATAGTAGATCCGGTGCTTGGTCTTCATTCTTGGGATGAGGGCCGGACCCCGGATATTGTACTTGACCGACGCACACATAATGACACACACAGCCTCTTCCTCACACTCCTGGTCACCAGGGAGAGAAGCAAGAGAAAGCAAGTACTGAGGGTGGCAAGGGACGCCCTAGTGTCAGAGGACTGTGCAACTTTATTATACCTGTCTTTCCTGTAAGTTTGATGAAATAGCAAAAGGGAATTCTTAATACTACTAATATACACAAATAAACATTTGTATACATGGTTATAGAGTATATGATACGTTATTTATATTTACTATTACATGTAAATATTTTAAGCATCAATGCATAATATAAAGTCGTAACTACACCATATAAACATATATTCACTTAAAGCATAAACTGGCAAATGTGGGGCCCTGAGAAGAAGGTACTGACCAAGGAAGAAAGATAAAAAGTGCAAGAGCTAAAAAAGTATTTATTTTGTTTGATTTCAAAACACTTGCTTAACATACAATGATGCTTTGTCTGAACAAACTAAAGCTTAGTTATTTTAAAATCTGTTTTCATTCGTTTATATATCCAAACGATACAGAGCACCTCCCAAGCACTGTGAAGGAACCAAAGCAAAGACTGTTCAGAGGAACTTACATTCTACAGAGGGAAAGAAGACAGACAAAACTAAACAAACGCAGAATGTGAAAACACCACAGGGAAATGCAGATAAAGTGCAAAGGGGTATCAGAGAAGATCAATTTTTAAACTTTCAATAAACTAGACATTGATGTTTTATAATGAAGGTGATGGTTGGTACATTTAGATGGAAGGAAGTAATAAATGAATAGGCCAGACAAAGGGAGGGAGGAAGGGACAGGGTGGTAGACCCATTTCCAAAAACAGGACAATAATTCTTTCCAACCATGAATGCACTTGACACTTCTCCAGCCAAAAGACAGAATCTATGTCCACATTCCCCCTGAATTTGTGCTAATTTGTGATTTGCTGTGACCAAAAGAATGTGGCAGAAGTGACATTCTGAGACTTTTGAGCCTGGGCTTTAAGACCCCACAGCTTCTTTTGTCCTCTGGAACCTCTTACAGCTGCCATGCTATAAGGAAGCTAAGTTCCCAGAGGAAGGCAGCTTCAGGCAGAACCCAGCAGAAATCACAGGCAGCAGACAGTCGCCATGCCCACCAAGCTCTGTGCAGATGGCCGAGTCACGGGCAAATTAATGGTGGTGGTTGTTTTAAGCCACTAAGTTTTGGGGTGGTTTCTTGCATAGCATGAAACAGCCAACAAGCATCACGGACTGTGATAGAAAGGAAAACGTTTACTCTCAGCTGAAGACGCAGAGTTCCCCTGCAGACCACCATGTAAGATCCTTCCCAGCCAACCCCTCCCCGGTGCTAGGTGCTAGAGGCTGGGCGGCGGGCAGAGCCTGCAGTGTGTGTGCACGGCTGCCACGGGCCACGCCGGCATTCCACATGTCAGAGTCCCAAACACAAAATGGTCTCTGCTCACTGCTCTTTCAGACAAGCTATGACTACAAAGGAAGTAACTGAAAAGCTCGGACACCCTCCTCAGACTTATCAATCGCTTCCACCTCAGATAACGGAGCGCTGCCCATCACGGCCCACGCAGCAGAACTGCGGCATGCCCGGCTAGCTGAGGACTGCCCAGCCGTGAATACTACACTCACTGTTAGCTTTTTGGGTAAAATGTACTGGATAGTCATGGATGATCTCAACTTGCATCTCTCTGAGACCTTGAACTGGAACCATATTAAGGAATTAGTTTGTCATGGACTAATGTGCAGAAATTCATACATTTTAAACTTAAAGATTATCATCTTTGAGGTATACGCATCAGCCACTCAATATATGCTAACTGATTCCATGACAGAACTATGAGTGTAACGATAGAGCTATTTCACTTCTGTCCTTCTAACAGCCAGCAGGCCGTTCCCAGCCCCCCCCCCCAGGGACCCCCATGACATGGCTACCTTGCTGCTGTGTGTCCCCCTGGAGTCTGCAGAGGCGAAGCTGGGAAAAAACGCAGGCAAGGCGCTGCTCTCTCCTGGCCCACGTGCACACTCCCAACAAGTTCCCGGGTTCCACTGACATCCTCAACCAGTGGCTCCCAACACATCAAGACTGAGGACCATGGGGAAGTGTGTTAAGACACAGACTCCTTTGGCCCGCCACTGGGGCTTGTTCTCAGTAGGTCTAAAACGAGATCACAGAACCTGTCCTTCAACAAGCTCCTCTGGTGTTTATTTTGTGCAACCATGTTTGAAACCATTGCTAATTTTAAATAAACTATCTTTTAACAGTGGTTTTCAAACTTTTTTTTTTAATCTAAAACCCACAGTATAGCAGGGCATGGTGGCGCACACTTGTAATCCCAGTACTTGGGAGGCTGAGACTGGAGGATCCGGGTTAACGGCCAGCCTCAGCTACTTAGTGAGGCTCTCTGCAACTTAGTGAGAGCCTGTTTCAAAATAAAGAATAAAAAAAAATAAGGCTGGAGGTGCAGCCCAGAGGTAGAATGCCCCTGGGTTCAATCCCTGGTTCTACCAAAATAAAAATAAAAAATAAAACCCACAGTATGAAATACATGTTATATTGTGACCCAACATAGATAGGTAGGTGTGTGTGTATTTGTACTAAGTTTCACAAAATGGCACTTAACCTTATTACACAGTATTAGCCATAGAATATGTAATGAATCCTCTATTTTTCTATTCTGTTATACTATTGCCGGACTCCTCAGCAGAAGTAGTGGAAAAAAGAGGGGGCTGGCACCCACCACATCAAAGTCCTAGGCAGCACACCTTGCCTACTACCTGTCATAGTACTCGTATTCCCAATAGGAAGGAAGGGAGGGAGGGAGGGACAAAGCCAGAAGAAAGGTTAAGGTAGTTACTTGCTTGGGAGGTGAGCTCAGAAAGCCAGAGAGAGGGAGCAAGGGAGCAAGGAGAGACAGGGACCCAGGGAAAGCCAACAAAGTGGATTAGTAAGCTGGTTACTGCTGTGGGCAACAGCAGTGCCCAGGGACCCTCTGAAGACCCGTGGAGACTACACCTTGTCCCTCAGAAGGCTGGGAAACGAGGGCGTCTACCTGGACTTCCTGTCCACTACTGACTGGCTTGGGGCTGCCTGGTCTAGTGTCAGCTCAGACCCTGTACTCAACAGGTCTGGGATATTATTCTTTCCTTGCCGTTATGTTGTCCCAATAGAGAGTTGCGGTTCCCTTGAGGAAGGATAGGGAACATTTGTCTATACTTCAGGGATGTTGCAAGATTCCTCCTCAAAGACACCCAGCCTCCCCCTCAATCCCTGGGACAAGGTCTGAGAACTGGCTCATGTCAGAAAACTAGGTGAAGGTAGTGGTTTTCCCACTGCAGTGGCTGACATGCCTACGTGCCAGTCCTTGGTTTTCTTCCAGGTTCTGCTGCCGCACACCTGCTGCTCTGTAGCAGAGCATGGGAACACCATGCTCTGTAGCAGTATGGTGGGTCAAGACAGCCTGGCTGTGAGCCTGGCCTTGCTGCCATTATGGTACCATGTCTGCCTTGCCTCTGATGGCCAAGTGCCACCACCAGCTGCTGATACTTCAGAACCACATCGTCCTCAAGTGATACCTGGGAACCCGTTTCCATGGGCTCCAAAAGTCAACCCTACCCTACAGAGGAGCCAACTCTGAGCTTCTCAAAGATGCCGGTGCCCTCATTGGGCATTTCATATTACTAGAGTGGAAGGAGTGGGTCCTCCCAGGAATGGGGAGGGTTTCTGGCCTCGTGTTGGGTTTCTGGCCTCGAGTAATCAATCTATCTAAATCCTCCACCCCCTTGACCCTCTGACTCCTCCCTCAGCACTCTGCCAAGACAGACCTGACACCCTCCCCTCACTCAGTGCAGCCCAGGGTTTCTGGACCCCTGCACTACTCACGTATTTGGACCAAGATAATTCCTTGGTGAGGGGAGCTGTTCTGAATATTGCAGGTGGTTTGGTAGCACCTCAGCCTCTACTCAGTAAAAGCTAGAAGCAACCCCCAGTTTTAACAACCCAAAACACATCCAGACATTGCCAAATCTCTTCTGGGGAGGCAAAATGCCCCCCAGGTGAGAACCACTGGTATAGAGCACGGCCACTCCAAGCCTCGAGGGGCCTGCCCAGCAGCACAGCAGGTCCAGCTCCAATTGTCCTGCTGGTCATTCGATCCTGGGTCAGGAGACGATCTCCCATGTCAACACACTCTCTAGCCAGCCTTATATCCCACCACCACCCCTACTTTTGGAAGATTCCCTCCACACATGCTCCTGCTGGTCCACGCAGGCCAGGAGCACTGAGATTGGAGGGAGGCGGAGGCAGACACACGTAACCTCACGAAGCTGCTGCCTCCAGTGAGGGCTCTGCACCGCGCCAGGCGAGGAGTGGCTGTTCTCCTCTACCACAGGGACGGAACCTCTGCTGGCCCGAGGATCTAAGGAACCCTGAGAGTCCGGAGTCCTCAGTGCCTCCACCAGTCTTCCCATGCCCGGGCTTCTTCCTTCTTGGGCCCTGACTCTAGGAGAGGCAGCCATCAGGCTGTGCGTTCAGTTTTCTTCGGTTCTAGGCCTGATCTTCCACAGTTTGCGTTCTGGCTGCAGGAGACACTGCTGCAGAACCCCCTGCTTTTCCCCCTGCCCTGAGCTGACATCCGCTAACCTGAGCCCAGCAGCCTCTCACCTGGAGGCTTCTAAGGGAGACTGGGGCCAGCCGACTCCACTATCCTCGCCATCACCACTGTCCATACACCGCTCAGTGCCGACCACTGCTTCCCCTCCTTCTGGATCTCACCTAACCTGCCACTGGTGAGGGTCTCGCGGGTGTGAGGTTAGAGAGTAGCGGGGTTACCGACACCTCGCTTAACACTGGCCAAGGGGTCCTATTGCCATCCCAGGGCAAGCGATTCCGTTTCAGAATACTATTCTCAGGGCCTGCTTTCTAGAGCCACTTCCAGTACCAACTGTCTTAGTTTGTGCTCTGCCAAACTAGGAAAGAACATCTTGGACACGGGTAGGTTGCCTGGGTTGGTGAATCAAGAAAGCCAGAGTAAGAGAGTTAGGAGAGGAGTCGGGGAGAATGGAAAGACTTTAGGGAGCCTGACTGAGCTGGTTACCATCCTGAGCTGGGCAAACAAGCTCAGCTGGGTCAGGATCCCTCTGAAGATCCAAGCAGAATACACCTCAGGACGGCCCCTGCAATGGACGGGGAGCCGTGGCTTTCCGTCACAAAGCCCAGCCTCAGACACATGCGCTCCTCCGCGTTTTAGAGGTATCATACACGGGCTAAGCGAACGCCCAGAAGACCGTACCAGACCCTCAGGAATGAAAACTGAGGATAGGCAAGCACCTTACGGTAGACTAAACACTCGTAATGAAAGAAATGGGGGGGTGAGAAATGAAAGGGGAAAAGGCCCCTCACTAAGTGGTGCTTCAGGGCTAGAGACCTTCTCTGTGAGCACCCACCTCGGCTTCTGCACACTTTGTTACAGCCCTTGCCACATTTTCTTAACTAGTTAAATCTTTGAAAGTCTGTTTCCTCTACTGGTTGTGATTTCCTTGTCATCAGTCTTGCTCAGTAGCCCTAGCATCTAATAGCAAGTCCAGAACATAAGTGTTTGTTGAATGAATGGATGTCTCTCTCCTTTTCAGTTCCACCGGTGCACACACTGCTCAGTACCCAGAAGTTTTGCATTAATATATGGTGAGGACTTGTGATCATTGTCTTCCCTGAACTGGAATGAGTTTCCAAAGGGGAGAAAATGCCTAGCTACTTCCACAGACTCCGAGTTTCCTGCACCCACCCCTGCAAACCTCCTTTCCCACCACCCATCACACACACACGCACACACACACACACGCACACACACACACGCACACACACACACACACACACACACACACACAGTGCCACAGCTGGCCAAGCACAGTGGTGCAAGTAATCCTAGTACTTGGGAGGCTGAGACAGGAGGATAACAGGTTCAAGGCCTGCACTGGTAACTTAGAGAGATCCTATTTCAAAATTAAAAAATAAATAAAGGAAAAGGAAAAGGGTTGGGAGTATAGCTCAGAGGTAGAATCCCCTCTGGGTTCAATCCAAACAAAATACAACAAAACAAAAACAAAGAGAATCATAGTTCTACCCACCCAGCTTTATAAACCTGTGCTAATGGTATCCCTTCTGTGAAACTCCCAGCCTAGACTGACCTGACAGTGTCCCTGACTCTGGACACACAAACTGCATACCCCGGAACATAGAACCCAACTCCCAGAGCAGCTTCACATACTGACACACATAAAGATAGGTATCTCCAAAGCCATTAACCAAGGAAACAAGTCATAATCTTTCCATCCAAAGAGGATGCTCCTTACCAGCAAGAGGTCAAAAGCCTGGGAAGAGGACAGGGTAAAAGAAAACTTCTGCTAATGAATGAATGTTCCATATAACACCATAATCTGGATTGAAGCCAGAATTTCAAACCAAAGCCCTGCAAACTTTATCCTCCTTGAAACACATCAAACTTGTCTCTGCAAACACTGGAATCATGGGGCCAGCTGCCAAGCACTGAGTCACTGGAAAAGTCTTTTAACCTCGATCTCCTGTCACAATGAGATACATTTTATGTTCCTGGAATTATTTACTCCTAAAATTTTCCTGAATAACCTTTCTTCGGTGTTTCAAGTTATATCCAATATGCTTAGCCCAATGTTTCAAGCCACAATGTCTCGTCTCTTTGAACTTCTTAGAGAAGCCCTCACAGCTGAACTCCAGAGCCACTGCCACACTGACACTTGGCCCAACTGTTCCTGAACCAAACATGAGCCAATCAGGAAACTCCATAATTTTTTGCCTTACCTGATAGGATTCTTTAAAATTAAAGTTATATTATGGTGGGCCACGGTGGCGAATGCCTGTAATCCTAGTATTTGGGAGGCTGAGACAGGAGGATTACAGATCTGAGGCCAGCCTCAGCAATTTAGTGAGATCCTGTTTCAAAACTGAAAATACAAAGGGCTGGGGGTGTAGCTCAGTCAGAGGTAGAATGTCCATGGGTACAATCCCCAGAACAACAACAAAAAGCTGTATTATGGACACCTCTAAAAATGGTTTCCAATAATAAAAAAAAACCTGTGCCTTTTAATTCTGGGAATTATACTGTTATTAATATGCTGAATATCACTAAATATTAACTAAACTTTACTGAGCACTTATTACATGCCAAGGTCTGCTTCAGGTGCTTCAAAAGTGCTTATTTGCCAGGCGTGGTGGTGCACACTTGTAATCTCAGTACTTGGGAGGCTGAGACAGGAGGATCTCAGGTTCACAGTCAGCCTCAGCTACTTAGTGAGGCGCTCCGCAACTTAGTGAGACCCTGTTTCAAAATAAAGAATAAAAAAAATAGGGCTGGGGTGTAGCTCAGAGGGAGAATGACCCTGGGTTCAATCCCCAGTTCTGCCAAAAAAAAGTGCTTATTTATCTTTATAACAGTGCTGTGTGACAGACTACTATTGCCCTCATCTTACCGATGGAGATTATAAAAAAAGGTTAAGTACCTTGTCCAGTATTATTACCTAACTAGGAAATGCCAAAGCTAGAATTCAGAGCACGCAGTCTGTCTCCGGAGCCGACTCTCCATTCACATCCGCACATGCAACCAGGAGGCTGAAGTCAGGGAAGGTGAGGAATGATGGAAACTGAATCATATGTTTTATTACCACGAATAGACTCTGAGCTCTGCAAGGTACTAACCAAGCCCAGTTAAAGTACTTACGGTACTTAACTTGTCTTACAAGAATTAAAATGGGCGTATTTCCATCTCAAGACAATATCTTCAGACAAGTGAAGGACCCTTGGAGATTAGCACTTCCCCAGAAGGTTCACCGAGCAATTATTTGAATCTCAAAGCTGTATACACCTAGATCTGGTTCCCACGGCCAGGTACGAAGCTCCGAAGGCCTCTGCGCTTCCAGGCGACGCCCAGGGCCACCTCGGCCTTGGCCACCCTCCCCAGCAGCTCCCGAGTCCCGGCCAGGCGTGCAGCCCAGCCCCGCCGCCACCCGCACCGAGGAGGAGCCCTCTGCCAGGCGGCGCGGCGGCGATGGAGAGGAGGAAGGGTCCCGGAGCCGAGGGGCGGGCGGCAGCAGGGGCGAGGGGACAGGCGGGCTCGAGCGGGCGCGGGGACCGGCGCGCCGTCGGCGGGGTGCCAGCGCGGGGTGGGCTCGTTCCCGCGCCCCCGGCCCACTGGGACCCGGCCCCGCCGCCCGGGAAGGCCCGCAGCTCCCGGGCGCTCACCTCGGCCACGGCCGCCTCCCGCTCGGCCCCACGCTCGGTCACCAGCTCATGTCGCGAGGCGCGAGCCACCGCCGCCCGGATCAGACGTCGCCGAGGTGGGGACCGGGGCCACCGGGTCTGCGCGAGCCAGCGGGCAGCAGCCGGACCGGGCTCCGCGGCGGCTGACACCGCACGCACTGCGCATGCGGGAGCGGCCGGGCGCGCCCCCTGCCGGACAGGAGGAGTCAGGACACCGCGCGGGGTGCTGGGCAGGCGTGCCAGGAGACTGTGGGCTCTGCTCTCAATTGAAGAATTTGCAAACTCAAACCACCAGACCCCACCCTGCATTTACAAAACTGTCAGAAATGTAAACGCTTTAGTATAATTAATGCTCGTGAGCGTGTAACATTCGTGGAGGGCGACTTGGTACTATCCATCAAATATAAAACACCCCGGAACCTGCCGTCCAACAATCTCTGTACAAGCGTTTACCTGACAGATACTCTCAACAATGTTTATCAAAAATATTCATGATGACATTGTTTCTAATAATAGCAAGATACTGGAAGGCACCAAAATAAACTTTAGAATATGATTAGAATGAAATCATGTGATGATATGTTGGTAAGGAAATACCTCCAAGATACATTTAACACAAAAGAATGATCCAAAATAGTGGGCAAGTGTAATCTGTGCGAAAACAGAAGAGATAAAATATATACACACAGGCTTACTTTAGGGCATATGTAGAATACTTTTTTTCTGGAAGGAATCCAAGAAGCAATTACAGCAGTTTTGGGTGAAGCAGTTGTGGAGGCAGAAATGGGGCGTCTTTTGTTTTTGTATTATTTAGCCTTATATGTGCACAGTAAGAACTCTGTCGTAAGGCAGTAAGTAAAGTCTAAAAGTTTAAATAAAAACGCAGAGTGATATGACTGAGGGGTTAATGAAACGACTTGAGTGGGCTTGTGTTTGCGAGCTGGTGGAGTTCTGGGTTGGGCTGCATGATCCAGCTTGGTCCTAGCTGTGCTTTAGCGCCCCCTGGTGGAAGTTGTCACATACAGCTTAAATATTCCTGGGGATGATTCTGAGTCTAGAGACCTATTGAGGCTTCCAGTAGTTGCAGTGATTCTAGGAGTATTTTTTAGTTGATGCCTGCTTATCACAGATGTAGGGAGATTGGGACGACAGAATTCTGGAGATTGGAAACCCACATTCTTATCCCTCACATCCAAGAGAATATGGTTCTGCTCTCCAAACCACACCCTCAACCTAAAACATGACAGGGAATTTAGCACCACACACACACACACACACGCACACACACACACGCACACAGACACACACACACACTTGAGAACTGGATAGGCAGAGAGCAGTGCCAATCACCAGCAGCAGCTTTAGATCCAAATCTCTGTTAGCCCAGAGAACACTGGTTTTACTTTTTTTAAATAGGTCAATAGTAGTTATCTGAGCCAGGAGATTACGGCCTCTTTTTTCTTTCTTCGTATTTATCTGGTTTAAAAACATGTATGTTTCAAGTTGGGCATGTTGGCACATGCCTGTGATCCCAGTACATGGGAGGCTGAAACAGGAGGACCGCAGGTTTGAGGCCAGCCTCAGCAACTTAGAGAGGCCCTCAGCAATTTAGTGAGACCTGTTTCAAAATAAAAAATCAAATAGGGCTGGGGGTGTAGCTCAGAGGTATAACACCCCTGGGTTCAATCCCCAGTACCACAAAAAAGTATGTTTTTAATTAATCATTTGTTCTTTAATTAAATGAGGATTTACTGTTTTAATGAACTGTGTTAGGCATGGACTTTGAAAAACTCTATATTACTCACTTTTATGACCTTAAACTTGCAGAATGCCTGGCACATCATAAGTGCTCAATTGAAGTAATAAAGGGTGCCAGACACTGGGAGGAGCTAACCAGAAATCAGACAAATACACCAGTAAGGTTACTCAAAGCAGAGAGTGAAAAGTGGCACAGGGGCATAGAAACAAAGTGCTTCAGGGCTTAAGAGAGGAAGAGGTCACATCCGATTGGAATGATCTAAAATGACTTCAGTCAAGAGAGGATCTTTGCTTGTCCTGTAGGATATTTAGGATTTTGACAAGTGGAGAGGTGAAAAGGGCATTCTAGGCAGAGAAAAAAAATCATGAGCAAGGGCATGTGTTAAAGAAGAGCAAACAGAAGACGCAAGCGTTTTATAAGCCAGCATGGTTAATTAGCCATAGCCGGGCATGGTGGTGCACGCTTGGAATCCCAGTACTTTGGGAGGCGGAGACCGGAGGATCCGGGTTCACGGCCAGCCTCAGCTCTCTCTGTCTCTCTCTTTACCTAGTGAGGCCCTCCACAACTTCGTGAGACCCAGTTTCAAAATAAAGTATAAAAAAATAGGGCCAGGGGTGTAGCACGGAGGTAGAACGCCCCTGGGTTCAATCCCCGGTACCACAAAAAAAAAAAAACAGTATAGCCACATTTCTAGGGGTAGAAATCATGCAAGTGATTGGAAGTGAGGAGGTATAGAAGCTGTGATATTAGAAGCTACATGTACAGACTCTTCCCTAAATATCATTATTAACTCCCTAAACATGATCTCTAAACAATACAGTAAAACAAGTATTTAGATAGCATTTTGTGTGGGTGTGGTACTTGGGATTGAACCCAGGGTCACTCTATCACTAAACTACATCCCTAGTCCTTTTTATTATTTTTTTTATTTTGAGACAGGGTCTTGCTAAGTCGCCAAGGCTGGCTACAAACTTGTGATCTTCCTACCTCAGTCTCCTGAGTCTCTGGGATTATAGATGTGCGCCACCATGCCTGGCTATGTAGTATTTTCATTACATTAGGTATTGTAAGTAATCTAGAGATAATTTAAAGTATAGAGGGGGCTGGGCATGGTGGAGCATGCCTATAATCCCAGTACTTTGGAGGCTGAGACAGGAGGATCACAGGTTCGAGGACAGCCTCAGCAACTTAGCCAGACTCGTGGCAACGTAGTGAGACTCTATTTCAAAAACAAATACATGCTGGGAGTGGTGACACACACTTGTAATCCCAGTACTTGGGAGGCTGAGACAGGAGGATCACTCACAGGTTCGCAGCCAGCCTCAGCTACTTAGTGAGGCCCTCTGCAACTTAGACCCTGTTTCAAAATAAAGAATAAAAAATAGGGCTGGGGGTGTGGCTCGGAGGAAGAATTCCCCTGGGTTCAATCCATAGTACCACAAAAAATAAAAATTAAGAGCCAGGCGTGGTGGCACACGCTTGTAATCCCAGTACTTTGGGAGGTGGAGACCGGAGGATCCAGGTTCACGGCCAGCCTCAGCTCTCTCGCTCTCTCCCTGTCTCTCTCTCTCTCTCTCTCTCTCTCTCTCTCTCCCCTTAGCGAGGCCCTCTGCAACTTCGTGAGACCCGGTTTCAAAATAAAGTATAAAAAATACGGCCGGGGGTGTAGCGCGGAGGTAGAACGCCCCTGCGTTCAATCCCTGGTACCGACCGCAAAAAAAAAAAAAATAAATAAATAAATAAATAAATAAATAAAAATTAAAAAATTAAAGCATACAGGGGGATACCCATAAGTTATATCCAAAGACTATGCCATTTTCATAAGGGACTTGAGCATTCTCAGATATTAATATCCATAGGGGATATTGGTACCAATCCCTGCAGACACCAAGAGATGAGTGTACATTAAATGCCAAGCAATGAGGCCTATTGTTATAGTTTGGATATGAAGTGTCCCCCAAAGACTCATGTGTTGAAGGCTTGGTCCCCAAAGCAGCGAGGTTCAGAGTGGGGCTCTTAGGAAGTGACTGGATCATGGAGGCTCTGACCTCATCCGTGGATTAACCCATTTGACGGCCTCATCTACTGATGGCTGGATGGACTACTGGGAAGTAGAATCTCGTTGGAGGAAGCAGGTCACTGGGGATGTGACCTGGGAGGGAATTTTTTTGTGCTCAGCTCCTTCCTGGCTGTCAGAAGCAGAGCAGATTCGATTCCCTTCCGCCATGATGTTCTGCCTTACCTCAGGCTCAAAGCAATGGAGCCAGCTGGCCATGCGGAAATCTCTAGAACTATGAGCCAAAATGAATCTTCCCGTCCTTTGTATATGTGTGTTGGGGGGGGGGGGATTGAACCCAAGGGTGTTCTTGTCTGAGCAATACCCCCAGCCCTATTTTATATTTTAAAACAGGACCTTGTTAAGTTACCTCACGTTGGCCTTGAACCTGTGATCCTCCTGTCTCAGCCTCCCAAGTATTGGTATTATAGGCATGTGCCAGCATGCCTAGCAATCTTTCACTCTTTAAACTTTTCTCCCCTCAGGTATTTTGGTTACAGCAACAAAAAGCTGGCAAACACCCTTATTCTGTCTTAAATTTAAAAAAAAAGTTTGAGCTATAAAGAACAAAATATATATTTGCCAAAAGTTAAAACTCAAATAAATTAAGGCATGTTAGGCACAGCTAAAGAATTAATTATTTGGGCTGGGAATGTGGCTCAGTGGTAGAGTGCTTACCTAGCAAGCATGAGGCCCTTGGTTCAATCTCCAGCAACACACACACACACACACACACACACACACACACAGAGAGAGAGATAGAGAGAGAGAGAGAGAGAGAGAATAAATTATTAACCTGCAAGAAAGACCAAAAGAAATTACCCAGAATATAGTCAGAGAGTCAAGGAGAAAGAAAATAAGAAAAAAATTCAGAGACATGAAGGCAGCAAGTCAGTCTATCATACATTTAGTAGAGTTCCAGAGGGAGAAAAGAGAGAAGATGGGGCAGAAGCAATATGTGATGAGCTGGTAGATAAAGTTGAGAACTTTCCAGAGCCGATGAAAGAAGCTTCAGATGCAAGAAAATAGGATAAATAAAAATAAATAAATATCTAGACATGCAATAGTGACACCATGTAACATCAATGACAAAGAGTATCTTTCAAAGTTATTGAGAGACAGGAACAGATTGCCTTTGAAGAAGACAAAGACTGACAGTGAACTACTAAACAGGAAGAACAGAAGTCAGAAACCATTAACTCTGAATTCTATACACAGTAAAAATTATCTTTCAAAAACAGGGCAAAGCGCAGACAATTTCAGACAAGCAAAAACTGAGAGCTTGTCACCACCATACCCCACCAAAGGACACTGAAGTGCTATACCCCAGAGAGAAGAAAAGTGACCCCAAGCAGAAGTCTTAGAAATATGGAATGAATATGCTGGTAAATCTAAGCAAACATTAACTATGTAAAACAAGATTTTGCAGTTAAAACACAGAAGTAAAATAGACAACAAAAATAGCCAGGGATAACAGAGCGTATGGGACTACAGGTATTCTAAGGCTCTTGTATTATTTGGAAGGAAGGTAAATATACTAATTCTAGATTAACAAAGTTATATATATGTGATATAATTTATGAGAAAACAACCAGGAGGAAGAGAAACAGAACATATCATATATAAATGAGTATAGGAAAAAAATTGGGGAAAAAAACAGAAAAATGTAAAAGGAGGGAAATAAATCAATGAGAACACACACATACATACACACACACACACACACAGGAAAAATGGGCAAGAGATAGACCAAGCAAGCAATAAAAGAGGAAACGCAAGTAGCAAATAAACACATGGCTATCATGTTTACCCTCACTAAGTGACCAGGATTTTAAAAAGTAAATAAATATTGTTTTGCCATCATCAGACTGAAAAAAAATTCAGAAACATAACAGCAAGTGTGGAAAAAGATGTGGGTCTCTTGAAACTGACTCACTAATGAGTGTGTACCCGGACCAACTGTGATGGAGTTCTGTTGGAAACTACCTAGTCAAGTTAAAAATACACACACCCTATGAGTCAGGAAGTCCAGCCCTAATATACTGAAAGAAAGGAACACCATTTAGTAGGGAGAGAGAGCACAAAATCTACATTCCCTGCTTAAAATCTCTTGATGGCTCCCAGTTTTCTCTGGCAGTCCCTATCCATGGGGAGTATATTCGGAGGCATTCCCCAGGTGCCAGTTCAGAATCCCCCCACAGCCATTACTGGCTACTGTGCTTTGAGACATCAGCGAAGGCAGCTCCTTCCCACGCAGGAGTCTCCCACTTCCACCCCACTGAGAAGCCCCTCCCGACCCCCACCCTGGGGCCTGAACACCTCGTCCTGACCTGAGGCCTTCCCAGGTCCCTGGCCAGCCATGATCTGAGCAGACACATTTCATTCCATTCTCCTTGAATTACCACTTGGTTTTTTTCCCCATACTCTGTGTGCTGTTCCTCTGACTTGTTTCCATGGCAACAAAGAAAGTGGCACACAGGCCCCATCACAGAGGAGGTGCAGGTGCTGTGTTCCCTCGTCTTGTCCTTGGATGGCTGAGGGCCGTGGGTGGGAGCAGTCACGCTTCCCCTGTTCTGTAAATTACTCATGACAGGGGCATCTAGCTGGTTCCTGGTTTTGTTTAATAGGGCAGGGGCATCTAGCTGGTTCCTGGTTTTGTTTAATAGGGCAGAGCCATGGCCCAGGACAAAGCCACACTGGGATCCTGCTGGCAGACGGCTTATCCAGTCCTCTGCAGCCCCAGGATGTCCAGGTCAGGGGTCGTGGCTGCTCAGGACGCAGTGACAGCTCATCTGTGCTGGTCCCTGGGCTCCTGGGTCTGGCGGGGAGGGCCGTCTTCTGCCACTCGGGACGTGCCCTCAAGCACCTGCCGGACCCTCTGCATCCCTGGGAAGAGGAAGCGAGGGTCCATCAGCACAGGTGGTTGATTACACGGGTGGGGATGAGCAAGCTGAGGCTGATGGGGCCGGAAGAGGAAGGGCAGGATGAAGGCTGTGGGCAGGAGGGGCTGGGCAGGAGGCTGCTCACCCAGGCAAAGCCGGTGGGCCTTGTCTGAGAAGATCACGCGGAACCAGCCCGGCTCTTTACACTGGAAGGCCTTGCCACAGGACAGCAGCACCTTATTGTCCAAAAAGCGACGCCAGAGCAGCATTTCCTCCTCAAAGGTCCCGTTGCGCAGGTACTGGATGTGGGGGCAGGGGGGGGACAAAAGGGGTTCTGGATACAGATGAGACCTCCGCTGCCCCCCACCTGCTGGAGGAAAGCTCGACACTTCCTCCTAGCCTGCACCTCCACCTGCGTTACCTTTCTCATGTCGACCCAGATGAAGAAGCCCGCCCCACCACTCAGGAAGGGGGTCCCCAGCGCCCGGAGCTCTCCCGAGACGTAGGCGTAGGCAGCCTTCAGCCGGGCATGGTTTTCCGGCAGGTACACCTGGTTGATCCAGTCTGGATAAAAGGAAAGTCAAAAGCTACATTTCCCCTCAGCCTTCCACTCTGACAGCTAGTCTAAAGCCTGACAAGCGAAAGGCCACAGCTGCCATGACCGGGGAGTCCCTCCTCTGGCTGGCTGACGGGGTGGGGGATCAGGAACTCAATGTTGGTATAAAGCTCTTTAAATTTGGATACTCAGCCCTGGCAACTCCAGGTCACACACTACATTCAGGAGCCCAGAGCACAAAGTCCCTCAAGATGCAGAGCCAAACCAAAGGTTTATCTAGTTATAACGTGATGCTTTAGAGCCACACAGACCCCCAGATTCCAGCCGGGCAACTGAAGGGGAGGGGCTTGGGCAACTTCACCTCTCTGATCCCATTTTTTTCCTGCCTTTTTTATTTTTATTTATTTTTTATTGGTGCATTGTAATCATACATCTTGATGGGTTTCAGGGTGGTAGAAGTATACATGCACACATCAGTCAATTAGCTCTCCCCCAATTCCCACCCCCATTCCCTCCCCCTTCCCTCCTCCTCGTGCTCAGCATAGTAGTTGACTTTGATAAGTTTGTATATGTATATCCTGTGCATTAGGCTGTTTCCCTCTTCCCTCTCCCATCTCCCTCAGGTAAGTCGCCTTCTTTACCCACCTGAGGTTTTCTCCATCTTTGTCTGGAGTCCCTCCTACACCCTGTTCTCCCTAGCTTCCGCATATTAGGGAGAGCATCCGACTTTGATCCCATTTTAATTGACCTCTTTTTCAGGGGTGTACAGTCTTATGGGTTATAACACACATACAGATTCACATGACCACCACCAGAGTCAGGATTCTGAATTTTCCATCATCCCAAAGATCACCCTGGGACTGTTTATAGTCACATTCACCCCTTCCCCATAACCCTGATCTGTTATCCATCACTACCATTTTGCCTTTTCCAAAATGTCAAAGATGTAGAATCAGAGGGTATGTAATCTTTTGAGGCTAGCTTCTTTCACCAACATAATGCCTTCAGGGTGAATCTGTGTTGGGTGCAGTGGTACACGCCTGAAAGCCCAGCTACTTAGGAGGCTGTTCCAGGCCAACCTGGGAAACTTAGTGAATGAGACCCTGTCTCAAAATAAAGAATAAAAAGGGCTAGGGATGTAACTCACTGATAGAGGTCTTGCCTAGCATGTGCAAGGCCCTGGGTTCAACACCTAGTACAAAGAAAGAAAGAAAGAAAGAAAGAAAGAAAGAAAGAAAGAAAGAAAGAAAGAAAGAAGGAAAGAGAGAGAGAGAGAGAGAGAGAGAGAGAGAGAGGAAGGAAGGAAGGAAGGAAGGAAGGAAGGAAGAAAGAGAAAGGAAGGAAGGAAGGAAGAGAGAGAGAGAGAGAGAGAGAGAGAGAGAGAAAGAAAGAAAGAAAGAAAGAAAGAAAGAAAGAAGAAAGAAAGAAAGAAAGAGGAAGGAAGGAAGGAAGGAAGGAAAGAAGGAAGGAAGGAAGGAAGGAAAGAGCTGAACCCATGCTATCACAGATTTTACTGCAGAGTAGTACTCCGCGGTGTGGATGTGGCTGTAGGGTGGTGTCTGCGTATCCATCCGTCTGTGGAAGAACACTGGTTTGTTTCCAGTGATGGGTGGTTATGAATAAAGCAGCTATTAACATTCATGTGGAGGTTTATGTCACCATCATGGTCACTATGTAGGAGCAGGATTTGCTGGGTCATTTGATAAGTGTATGTTTAACTTTTATAAGAAACTGCCAAATTGTGTTCCAAAGTGGCCAAGCCACCTTTCATTCCCACCAGCAATGTCTGAGAGTTCCAGCTGCTCTTTGTCAACACTTGATGTTGTCCCTGGTTTTAAAAACTTTAGGTATTATAGTGGAAGTGTAAAATAATGAGGAAAATACAAGAATTCTTGTTTCCTAGGATCCTGGGGAGGGACAAATGTGATGATACAGCAAGAGCATCCTCTGGGCTCAATAAACAGTGGCTGGCAGGTAAGCCTTGTTTTCTAAACTCGCTCTCTGAACCTGGGAACAGAATAGAGTCACAGAGGGAGAGATACTTCCATTATAACAACTTTTTCTTAGTAACTTCTGTTCTCTTTTTAAATGCTCAAAGCTAATGATAATGAATTCACACCTTCTTTTTTGCTGTTGTTGTTGTTTGAGACAGCGGTCCTGCTATGTTGCCCAGGCTAGCCTTAAACTCCTAGGCTCAAGCAATCCTCCTGCCTCAGCCTCCCAAGGAGCTGGGACAAGTGAATGCCACCATGCCCGGCCAATGAGCTCACACTGATCAAGTGCGTATTATATGCCAGGTACTGTTCTAAATGAATTACAAATCACACTCACTCTGAAAGATGGGCACCATTATGATCCTATTTTACAGATGATGCCACTGAGGCTCGGGGAGGTGAAGTGCCACACAGCCAGGAAGGGACAGAGTAGAGTGGGGACCCAGTCCAGACCCAGAGCCAGCACTCTCAAACCCCACTCTCTAGTCTCCTCATGGGAGAAGCACCCATGATCCCTGGCCGGTCCCAGATGGACTACAACCCTCCCCCTCCCTCAGGTCCCCAGACCCAGGCAGTCACCACGGTCCCGGAGCAGCTGTGCCATCTGGTACTGAAGCAGGCCACTGAGGCTGTGATAGCGGGACAGAGAAGCCACAGCACTGATCACATCCTGGTTTTCTGAGTACAGCGTGCCGAAGCGGAGCCCAGACACCCCGAAGTCCTGCAAGAAGCAGCAACCTCGGTCATGGCCAGCCCTTCTAGGAGGAAGCTGGTTCCACCAGCCTGTCTGACCCCCCCAGGCCAGCTAGGAACTCACCTTGCCAGCAGCCCACAGCACATGGGTCCTCTGGGGGTCCGGCAGCCTGCAGAGAGCACAGCATGGGAACAGAGGCAACCCAGAAGCAGGGGGCCTCACGCAATGTGTGCTTGAACAGATGAGGGATGGATGAATCTGATCTGGGATCATGACCTGTTTTCATCTCTTTGAACCCCCGGTTCCCACGCATCCTTTAGAGCAGGGGTCAGCAAACAATAGCCTTCAGGCCAAATCTAGCTTGCTCTTTTTGTAAATAAAGTTTTATTAGAACACAGTCATGCTCATTTGTTTATAGAGTGTCTACCAGGACATCAGGCCAATCGGGTACTGCAAGCCAATCATCTCACAGCTCCCCAAACTTCTCCAAGTTAGCACTTACCACCATAATCAAAATAACTAGATGTGTATTCACCTGCTAATTTCTTTTCCTGGCAGAAATAAAGGTTCCACATAGGAAAGGCCTATATCCTTCTTGCTTGCTGTTATATCCCCAGTACCTACTACAGGGCCGATTTTCTCCATGACTAACAAAGGATCATGAGCAAGTCACTACAGTCTCTGTCTCAATTTCCTAATGCATAAAACAAATGAAAGTAACACTCCATGAGAAGTCTTCTTCATACAGCTTTGTGGGGGCCACAGGAGAAAACCAACAGAAAGGACTCAGAGGGTTGAAAGGTCTGAACAAACATCAGAAACTGTTGCAAACCCTGGAGGTTGGATTTACAGACACTATAGATGACCTGGTCCGAGTGTTTCCCAAGGTGTTTTGGCTAAAAATTATTGGCTCAAACTAAGTCTAGTGGAAAAGCCTACAATTTGAACAGCCAGTAGTGCTTATGTGCTGAATTAATGAGCATGTGAATGAATGAATGAATGAATGAATGAATGGACGAATGAATAAATGAAGGAACAAAACAAACAAACTGGAGCTACTCTGGAGATGAAGGAAACAGCAAAGGAGGCCAATTTCCCACTTACCCAACCTTCCCCCAAGGAAGCCCAAGGCCCCCCTTGGAGCTCTCAGGCACCCCACAGAATAATTTGAAAACCACTGATCAGCCCAACCCTCCCACCTTCTCCTTGAGGAATCTGAGGACCCTTGGATATTAGCAGAATTGCCTTCGGGCGGGCCACACCCTGTGGGCTGAGCCAAAGAGAGGCCAGGGCCCCGCAGGAGAGTGGGGGTTGGCAGGGCCAGCTGTGTGGGGCACCTCACCTTTCCAGGCTCAGGACACTGCGGAACTCGAGGGACTCCTCAAACACGGACAGCATGTAGACCTCATCCACGAGCACATGCAGCTGGTGCCTGGAGCGGGCAGACGGCAAGAGGACAGAGGTTGATTTGAAGGCCAAATGTGCTTCCATCCGGGGCGGGGGGCAGTGTGGGAAAGCCAGAGGGACCACAGTGTGGCCCCGGGTCACCAAACTTGTTTTTTCCTGAAAAGCCTACTTTTATCTACTTTCTTCAAACAAACAGGGAGCTGTACGTGCAAAGCAGAGGACAGTGGAGCTTGCAAAGCACTGTAGGGGAGAGATGGGACTCTCAGGTTCCTACATGGAGGGCACATTTAAGTATGAGGGCTCGATTCAGACAGACCCACCTTCAACTCTGACCCAACCCATGACTTGACCGATCTGAGGTTCCACCAACTGCAGAGAACGATGGTGTGTATTCCTTATGGGGTTGTTGTGAGGATTACAAGAGATAGAACATATAAAGTGCTCGGCATGGCGCCTGGCCTAGATTGTGCAATAAATGTCATAAAATGGAAGAGAAGCTGGGCATAGTGGCGCACGCCTGCAATCCCAGCTACTCAGGAGGCTGAGGCAGGAGGATCACAAGCTCAAGGCCTGCCTGGGCAATTTAGCAAGACCCTATCTCAAAATAAAAAGGGCTGGGGATGTAGCTCAGTGATACAGGGCTTGTCTAGCATGTGTGGGGCCCTAAAAATAAATAAGTAATATACATATTATATCTATATTAGTTCTAAAAAATAAATAATATATATGTTAAATTTTTTTAATAAAATGGAAGAGAGAGAGAAAGAGCAATAGCATCCCTCAAAGCCACCCACTGCCAGGGAGAGGCCAAAGCAGGCAGAAGACTACAGTGGGGTGAAGAAGGTTTGAACGCCGACACCAAAGCCCATGTCAGAGCCCCGATCTGCCCAGCGGCTGTGTGGGGTGAGTGTATGTGCCAGGGGCTCACCTCTTGGCAAATCCCAGGAACTCCTGCATCTCTTCCAGGGAGTAGACGATACCCAGAGGGTTCTGGGGGTTGATGAGGATGAGGCCTTTGACCTTCACACCCTGAAACCATCGGTAGGGCAGGAGACCTCAGCTCACAGTCCCAGGGGATGGAGCTGATCACTGCGGGCTCCCAGGGAAGCAAGTGTGATAGGGACATGGTCATGACCCAACATACAGCAAATAAGTAGGATCCAGAATTATATCCACAGCATAGCACCAACCATGAAAAGAAAACCAGCGCAGAGCATGCCAGTAGAGGAGGCCTGTGTTGGAAGAATTAAGGATGGGGGTTTTGCACTTTCAAAATTCCTAGAGTGAAATGCAATAGCTTGAAAAACCAAGGTAAAATAAACTATTGAGACAGATTGTCAAAAAGCGGACTAAAAGGAACCATTGTCACCCAGGCCTCTGCCTTTCTTGGGGTCCCCAGGTCCCCTCTAGGTAAACAGGACCATCCTTCAAATTGCCAGGGAGACTCACTACAGACTTCCACACTCCACACTTGACCTTGACCCTGAAGCAGAGTTGGGGGAGGTGGGAAGAGGGGGACATTTATAATGAAGCCCCCTGGTTGGCTCTCTACACTGAGGTTTGAGGGTGTTGTTCTAATGGGAACACCCTCCATGGGCTGGGTTCTGCCTGACCCCTGAATGGTTCTGGGCCACCCCCCTACCTGCCTGTCACCATCACTGGCTGCCAACCGGACTCCCAGGAGGAGATCAGCCACGGGGAGAGAAGCCCATGCTCTGCTCAGACCCACCCACTCCCAGGGTTTGATTTGATCCCCAGACCTCAGAATTAACTCTTTGCAGGGCCATCTCCAGCTTCTCCACTGTGAGGTGGAAGGGGCGTGTGTCCTGCTCAGTGACCTGGAAAAAGACCCAAAAAAGCCCCCAGCCAAATTCAGTGACCTCCCCCAACCCTCTTGAAATTCGATGACCTCCTGCCCTCTTGTCCCTATAATCTGCTCTGCCCCCTTCCCACTGCTTTATTTCTGGGGCTAGTCCTTTGCTTCTACACCCACTCCGGGACTCTCAGAGTCTAGAGTTTGGGAGCTTCCAGGGATCCCAGGCATGGGAAGCCAGGTGGCAACAGAGGTCTCCAATCCCTTTTTGCCACAGCCCCAGAGCCCTCAGTATGGACTTCCTCCCATGCCCACCTGCAAATTCAGACCCAGGATACTCTGGGCCCAAAGGAAGGCCGAGGCCCCTCCTGGGATGCAGGTCTTACCTGGCTGTCTAGATAGACATGGGCCAGTCGGGCATTGCTATAGATGTGGACGTGCTGTGTGATGGCTCCATAGAAAGGGGTGGGGATCAGGAAAGCCTCTGGGGGCAGAAGTGGGCAGGGCCTGTCATCTTCTGGCTGGAATGTGCCAGACCCCACCCCACCCCCAACCCCAACCCCTGTGCATGGCCCTGCTGCCTCTCCAAGCCTTCGACATTCCTTCGCAACATCTGGGGCACGCTCCCGCTCTCATCTCCCAAAACTTTAAAGCTTGGTTCCACTGACAACAGTCCCTTTCCACTTTTGATGGGGTTCTGTTTGATAAAACCATTGTAAGCTGGCATGGTGGCGCAGGCTTGTAATCCCAGTACTTGGGAAGCTGAGACCAGAGAATCACAGGCTCACGGCCAGCCTCAGCTACTTAGTGAGGCCTCTGCAACTTAGTGAGACCCTGTTTCAAAATAAAGAATAAAAAATAAGGCTGGGGGTGTAGCTCAGAGGTAAAATGCCCCTGGGTTCAATCCCCAGTACCACAAAAAAACATTGTAAATTGAAAATATCATTAAATCAAAAATGCATTCAATCTCCCAAACCTACAGAGCATCCTAGCTTAGCAACAAACTGTAGTGTCAGTTGCTTCCCCTGTGATCCTGTGGCTGACCAGGAGCTGAGGCTGGCTGCCACTGCCCAGCATCCCCAAGAAAATATAGTACCACATATTGCTAGCCAGGAAAAAAAATCACAATTCAAAATTCCAAGTACAGTCTCTACTGAATGCATATGGCTTTGACACCACCTTAGAACTGAAAAATTGAGTCAAACTATTGTTAAGAAAGGAGCCTTCTGATGCCAGGAGCAGTGGCGCATGCCTGTAATCCCATTACTTGAGAGGCTGAGACAGGAGGATCACAGGTTTGAGGGCCAATCTCAGCAACTTAGCGAGACCCTGTTTCAAAATAAAAAGGGCTGGGGGGTAGCTCAGAGTTAGAACGCTCCTGGGTTCAATCCCCAGTAACACACACACACACACACACACACACACACACACACACGATACAAGGGAGGCTCTGCGGAGGCCCTTTTGGGAAAGAGTACCCTATTCCCCTCTCCTCATGAAAAAGAGACACACCATACAGCCTCATCCTTTTCTCAGCCTTTAATACACACTGCCACAGAGGGCGTGACAGCCCTTCGGTGAGCTTGAAGGAAGAGCCAAGGCAAACTCAACCACAAAGCCCAAACCCTGACACCCATCTCACCTCCCCGGAATTGCCACCCCCTGGGCGGCGGGTCCAGCCACTTACTTAAGACCCCTATAGTCTCCTACGTTCTCTCATGGCCGAGAGCACATGGATGCAGCCCGGGAGGCCGGGCAACTGCAGACACTGTGGGCAGCATGCAGCCCCGGCAGGGAGCAGGCCCTGGGGTTCACTTACCCCCCGCCTCACACAGCGCCATGGCCAGAGCAGAGAAGACAGAGGCACCGCCGTTCATAACCACCACCTGGGGTGACAAGTCAGGGACAGAGATGACTGGCATTCATTCCTCATCCCACTTTGAAACACATCGAGACCAAGTGAAAGGCAGACCCCAACCCCACCTCACCCCCAGCCAGCCGAAAGAGGGGAGCAGGGAAGAGCCGAGGAGGACCTACTCACATTCTCGGGTTTGAGCGGTGCTGGGCTCTTGCAGTAGAAAGACAGGAACTTAGCCACTTCCTCCCGGAGGCTAGAGATAAGAGAGACAGCCGGGACGGATGGTGCTTGCCAAGGTCCCCACCGTCCACCCCCCCATCTCCTATGGGGAATTCTCATGCAACTGCCATTATTTTTTCTTATTTCCCACGTGAGGAGTGCGGTCAGACACTGTCTCCACTTCTGGCACCCCTCCCCCTCCCCTCTTCCCACCCAAATGCACTAAAGCTTTTGTTCTACATAGTTCTGACACCCCACCCCCTTATAATCAGGAGGCTTCTGGGGTATCAACAGTAACAATAGATGTGGGTGTAGCTAATAATAATAATAACAATAATGATGAACATTATTATAATTGTAATTATTATCATAGTTCTTGTTGCCAGCATTTATTGAACATTTACCTTATACCGAAGTTATTTGGAGAATATTACGCTGCACCTACTATTATTATTGTCCATTTTACAGATAAAGAAACTGAGGTTTGAAGGAATCCAGTCACTTGCTGGTAAAGGGGCAGAGTCTACACCCAAGCCCAGTGGTCTGCCTCCAGGGCTACCATCTTCATTACTATATTTTAAGAACACATGCTTTGGAATCACTCAGTCCTTAGAATGGTGTCTGACCCCCAGTAAGTACTCAAACAGTTCAGGCTCCGATCAGTATCACTCTTACCATTAAGAAAAGCCCCAGCCAGCTGGGCATGGTGGCGCACGCTTATAATCCCAGTACTTCGGAGGCTGAGACAGGAGGATTGCAGGTTCGCAGCCAGCCTCAGCTACTTAGTGAGGCCCTCCGCAACTTAGTGAGACCCTGTTTCAAAATGGAAAAGAATAAAATAGGGCTGGGGGTGTAACTCAGAGGAAGAATGTCCCTGGGTTCAATCCCCAGTACCCCCCCAAAAAAAAAAAGAAAGAAAGAAAAGCCCCAGCCAGCTCCCAGCCCCTGGATCTGGCTTCTGCAAAGCTACTGAGCAAGGACAGACACCTCACCCGACAGATCCAGGCTGTGCCTAGATCCCTGTGCCTAGATCCAGGCTCATGGAAACCCAGCCAGGAGCTCCCGAGATGGAGCAGGACTGGCAGGAGAGCCCACCATCACCAGGCCCAGGCCCTCAGCCTTCCACAGCCCTCTCGACTGCCACTTCTGATATCTGGGGTTGGACAGTTCTTCACTGTGGGAGTGCCCTGTGCACTGCAGATTTAGCAGCATCCCTGGCCTCCATCCACTATAGGCCAGTAGCATCTCCCCTCCCAGTTATGACAACCAGAACTGTGCCCGGGCATCGCCCTACATCCCCAGGGGAGCAAAGTCGCCCTGTGGTGAGATCCACTGGCCTGCGGCAACTACTTACAACAGATGTCCCTTCCAGTCAGGGTACTGCAGCAGTGAAGGCTCCACCCGCAGCATGTCGCTCTGACTCAGCTGGGGACAGAGAGGGAAGAGCGGGGCCGAGGGCCATCACTGCGGCCTGCATCCACAGAACACCAGGCCCTTCATCCCCCAGGGCTCGCTCTGCTCATCAGAGGAACCCTGAGAGGGGCAGCACAGGTACGGATTCTCACAGCCATTTTGCAGACGAGGAAACTGAGGCTAATGAGGTGGCTCAGCCAAGGCCACAGAGCCAGTAAGTGGCAGAGCTAATACCAAAGCCCGGAACTTTTGACTCCTGGTCCAGTGCTCTTTAAATAATACTGCCACCTAAAAATCCAGAGGGGTTTGCAGAGGCAGTGCTGGGAGAGGGTGCTACCCAGCTTCTCCAGGGGGCAGAGGAGGCACCTCAGTCTTGGCTCCCGTTTCTTGGGGAACTCAGGCCACTATCTTCCCACAGGCTCAGCTCAACCTCACACTTTGGAAAAGTTGGCAGTTTCTAGACCACCCCCTCCATGCCCATATGCTGGGTGAGTGACTCCTGGGGCATCCTAGATAATGGCTAATAACACAGAGGTTTGGGCAGTGGGACCAGAAGAAAGAATGGAAATCAGCCATTTGTGTTCTATTGTTGTTGCTTTTTGTTTGTTTGTTTGTTGTGGTACTCAGGATTGAACCCAGGGGTGTTCTATCTCTGAGCTACACACCCAGCCCTATTTTATTTTTTATTTGGAAACAGGTTCTCACTAAGTTGCCAAGACTGGGAATCAGCCATGTGTATGACTGAGCCTGGCCATTTCCCTCCCTTGCATCATCCCTTAGAGCTGGTCCAACATAGAGGCCACCAGTCACCTCGGATTATTTAGTACTTGATGTGCGGCCACACTGGATTTTGTAAACTTGGTATGAAAAAAGTATGTAAAATAAATCAATGATTTTTATATTGATTACATGTTGACATGGCCCAATTTTGGTTGTACCAAATAAATGAAATATACTATTAATTTACCAGCTTTTAAAAAATTTTTAATAGAAAATTTAAAATTATATATGTGACTCACCTTTTATTTATTTCAGTGCTGAGCAGCCTTAGCAAAAGCTGGCTTTAGGCAAAACCGGCTTTTAAGACCTACTCCCTACACCCCTTGCTTGGAGCTTGAAGTTCTCTCCTTTGGAAAGATGTTCTTTTAGGTTAAGCATTGCTGTCTCTACAAACCCAAACTCCAACCCTCGGGACACATAGTTATCAGGTATTTCCAGTGGTTTGCTGGAAACTGCCTGCTCAAGAAATCTGATTATGAAATTTCTAGGAATTTTGCAAGCTGTGTTAGAAATGGCCATTTAAAAGCCAGGCGTGGTGGCGCATGCTTGTAATCCCAGTACTTGGGAGGCTGAGACTGGAGGATCCGGGTTCGCGGCCAGCCTCAGCTACTTAGTGAGGCCTCCGCAACTCAGTGAGACCCTGTTCCAAAATAAAGAATAAAAAATAGGGCTGGGGGTGTAGCACGGAGGTAGAATACCCCTGGGTTCAATCCCCAGAGCCACAAAAAAAATGGCCCTGAAGATAGAGTTGTTAGATACACACAGCACTGAGTATTTCCTGGAGATCAGGAACCCAACCCAGCAGGACAGGCTGAGTAAGGGACAGTGCCTGAAGAGATAAAAGAATCAGAGTGGGGAAATGACATGCCTAAGATCACATAGGAAGCTGTCCCCAAGGCAGACCTGGAGCCTGGGTCTCCTGACTCCCAGGCCAGGCCCACTGGGGCACACGGCAGGCTCTTGTGCAGGAAGCACCCCAGGAGAGAAGCACCTCGGAGCTGATGATGCCACCCAGATGTGCCCCAGGACTCACCCTCCAGGACAGCAGGTCAAAGCAGAGTTTGTTCTCGCTGGTGCCCAAGTTGATGATGCCCTGGAGAGAGAGGCACAGAGGCAGGGCGAGCATCAGAGGATCGCCCGTGAAAGGCCGAGGAGGCTCAGGGACAGCAGCGGGGGGCTTCGCAGTCCTATCCCTCCACGCTCCCTCTTTGCCTTGACTCAAGCCATGGCCTCCACTTGCCACCCGCATTCCATCTTCCCATTTCTTTTTCTTTTTTTCTTTTTTCTTTTTGTGGTACTGGGGATTGAACCCAGGGGCATTCTACCTCTCAGCTACACCCCCAGCCCATTTTATATTTTTATTTTGAAACAAGGTCTCACTAAGTTGTGGGAGGCCTCACTAAGTTGCCGAGTCTGGTCTCAAATCTGTGCTCCTCCTGTCTCGGCCTCCAAGTACTGGGATTACAGGCATATGCCACCACGCCCAGCTCCATCGCCCCATTTCTAAAACTCTGCCCACATGCCATGTCCCCCAGGAAGCCTTCCCCAAGCCCCACCTAGAAGGGCTCTTTTCTTCTTTGGGGTCCCTCGGTTCTTTATCTGTCTCCCCTTTAGAGCACTGCTCGGTTTCTGCCAGGACATAGGGATGGATGTCCATGCTGTCTCGTCCCTGCTGATGGCAAGCTCCCTGAAGGCAGATGCACACCAAGACACCACTGGCTCTCTCACGGGGCTTAGCAGGACTCCATACATACTCGCAGGATGAAATAATATGTGCAGGAAATTGTATTCTGGCAGGAACCGAAATAAGGGCAGAGGCAGATCAAGAATGGGCCCTGGTGTCACTGCAAATGCCCCCGAGGAGACCCAGGCAACATCACACAACACCTAATAATACCCTGACCCGTGAGGCATTTGCTCTCACAGGATTCGAAGGATAGAAAGCGCAGCCCAAGCTCTCCCTCACAGAGTGCGCTGAGACGCAGCGCAGGCCTCGCACACAACCAGCTCCTGACCCCCGAGTTACAGGGGAGTGAAGAAGGAGGAAAGTTGGAAAGGTAAAAATGAGCTGAGGTTCTGATGAATAAAAGGTACAACTCCTTCCGCCCTGGGAAGCAATCTGGGAGGCTCCCCCACTGTTATGCTCAGACCTGTGTCCCGGAGAGACCACCAGGAGACCAAGCCGTATGCAACCAGAGAAGAGCCTTTATTCAAGCTTAAGCTTGGGTGCCCGACATAAACTGACACAGCAGTTCAGTACAGGGACCCCGGGCACGATTTTGCTTCAGTTTTTATAATTTTCAAACAAAGAGCCTCAGTTTCCCTTTGCTAATTGGACAGTCCCACGTGGGTTTGCCTGACCTTTACCAGGATTGGTTATAGATACAGTTGATCATCACAGACTGGTTAGACATTCGCTGTCCTTGTACATTCTATAACTTTCCAGACTGTTACAATAATAGTAACCACAATAACCATTAATCTATAGAAGGCCATCTTGACCTCAGTCAGGAGGGTCCCAAGTAAGGACGTTTTGCTTTCCCAA